>BOPP01000155.1:514153-549248 GCA_017312745.1 Gryllus bimaculatus
GCCAAATATTGACCTTGAAAAATTTACCTCCCAGGTTCAAACAGTTTATTTCTCAGGCAAAGATATATGAAATGTCTCCCCCAAGAATAAAAATAAATTACTCGATGTAAAGCAGAAAGCAAACTAAAAACCTGAGTGTAAACCTATACACTGAATCGCACTGAAATGTTTTGACCACGAAAGATGGTGGACAGACTAGCGATTGGCTTCACTGTCTGGGGCCGATACCTGGGTGGATATCTAAGTGGGTGTCTGTGTGGATATTCTGGGTGCTTATCTAAGCTAAAGTATTGCTGCTTTGAGTCCTGTGTAAGGTATCTTCCTGCTGTAGTGTATAAGGCAATGACAATCCAGTGTGTATCTCTCATAATAAAAGATAACATTAATCATTTCGAATAATCGAATAAATAAGGAATCATTTTATCAGGAGAAAAAGTCGAGAAGCTTACTTAAGGCACAATACGAAATAATAAAGCTGTTCTGAAGCTTGAAAAAACTATAAACCAATGATTACCCATTTTCTCATAGAGATTAGTATCAAAGTTCATTGGGAAAAATTAATTGAATTGAGTTTTTTTATTGACATTACACATATCATTCTATTACATTTCAGCTTTACTGAATATCTCGTAAATATCAAAAGCAATGGTATCTAGCAGTGAGGATCTTCAAATTGCTCCCAGAAGACCAACAGGGGTGCGATATCTCTTGCCACAGGCTTGTCACTCGTTTTGAATGAAGCGCGCTACGCGCGCGGTGTTGCCGGATTGCTCGTTACTGTCGCGACCCTCTAGGAAGCGCGCGAACGTCTTCCTTTGGACGGATTTAGCCTTATAATTATGCAAAATTCTTCCATTTGAAACAGTAGATGGAATTCTTAAATAAAGGTAATCAATTGAAAAATTTGAATTTCGCATTCTTCCTCAAACCACCTGCTACAATCCACCGTAGTAGTAACTTTCCGCGTCACCATGTGGCAGCGAAGTCGTTTGAGATATGGCCGACATCGATTTCCGTAAGAGACCGCACTGTGTGATTGAATTCTTGAATTCAGAAGGTGAAATGACCATTCGCATTCAGGAAAGTCTGAAATTTGTGAACAGTGGTGCAACAGTGGACGTCTTCATGTTACGCGAGGGGTTCGTCGCTCTAACGAAGCTGAAGGGCAAAAACCGATGGCTGACGAAAAGTGAAAAAGTGGTGTCACTCAAAGCAATATTGTGTGTGAAACATAGAGGTAGTATTACTCGCGCAACTTTTCTTGAACGATGGATTGAAGAAATGCGGATAGGTGGGGGTATTAGTTACGAAATCGCTCACTAGATTTTATGAAGCAATGCCAATCTCTGGAGAATCGGACATGCCTTCGCAATTTTCTCAATAATTTGCGTTCTAATTTTCTCAGGAGTTCCAGGTTCGCCACGTTCACCTGCTTCGGATATTTCTTTAGATTTTTGGAGAAAATAACCGATAGAAGTTCTCGTCTTTAAAAGAAAATTGTTTCTATTTCGCGCCATTAAAGATGTTTGGAATGTTGTCATCAATGCTCGCTGCGAGCTTTGGCCTTCATTTGTTTATTGTGCCAGAGAGGGGGAAGCAAGGTCATCGTTCAAGAAAAGATGCGCGAGTAATAAGTAGAACTCGCGTGTTCATGAGCGCTAGTGTTCCCACTGTAGATTGAAAGAGTGTGCCTACGCCATTTTGTTGGCAATAAATGTGAACCTACTGTGAAGTGTAAGGAGTGATTGTTTCGTCGTGAGCGTTTTTGAAGTGTTTGGCTATTACGAACTGAAGCACTTGTATTAAAATGATTTCCTGTGCTGCAATAAATTGCAACAACAGCCATAAGAAAGGAAGCAGCATTTACTTCTTCCGGTAAGCGTTTGAACATGTGAAATATATTATGCGTAATACATTTCTTCCGTATTTAACTTAGTTTCTATTGCACAATTTCCCTCTTGCGAAGAAAGGCCTTTGCGAGGAGTGGATAAGAAATGTCAGACCATTGGAGTAAACCTACACATCACCATGCCATATGTTTTGACCATTTCGAAGACAGCTTCTTTCTAGCAGTTTATGTGAACCTGATGCTGTTCCTACAAAATTTGATGTACCAACACATTTGGTTAAGGTATGTGCTGTTTTTTTCGTTTAATGTTTTTTAAATGAATGTATGTATGTACAGAGGGCCCAGCGTCCAAATTCAGTTGTTTTATAGGGGTTCTTTTATAAGTGTGAGAGGTTATGTATGTGGCTATTTTTTTAAGCATCGGTGCCTTAGCATGATTAATTATAGTACGCTATAAATATGTATGAGTGTGCTGTGCCGGGAGACGATGCAATATTTGTTATTTTCTGAATTATTGGATTCTTCGCTTCGATTCTCAGATGCATTTTTTTATAATGACATTCAGTACGTTCCAATTTTTCCAGTATTCTTCTAGTTTCTTTACGAGCTGTAAAATAGCAAATAAAGACACAGCACGGGAAGAAGAACAGCGAAAACGCGAGAACTGAATGCATTCGGAAGCAACCGTAGGCAGCCCAGATAATCTTGTCTCGTGCCATTCCGCATGAGACCGAGGTTTTGACCTGTCCGTGCCGAGTCGTGAATGAATCTCTCTAATCAATTTGCGATCGTCCTTTCCAAGGGGACGCATGGCCTCAGAACTCTATTTTCTTAAAAATATTTATTTATAAGGCAAGAAGCGTAACAATGTCCTACTGTCACCGGCCACTTGAAAAAAATCGAAGTATACCGCGGTGGATTGTAGAAGACGATTTGGGGAACAGTACAATATTCAAATTTTTCACTTAACAAATTATATTTGAGAAGAAAAAATAGAAGGCAGTACATTGTAACTGTTCCTTGGACATTTAATTTTGAATGAAACAATATTTTCGGAGTCTCAAATAAGTCAGGGCATTGGATGAGTTGCGCCAGCTCCAATTTTGTTTTTTCCAGTTTTTATGTGTTTATTGATGGATGTGAAGTCTGTTGAATCAAGTATCAACAAACACAAAAAAACAAGAAACTATGACCACACCTAAAAAAGACCCGCAATAGTCTCATGAGAGATACACATCACATATGAAGCACCATCACTGATCATCAATGTCATTAGTGACTCTAATTTAGACAGATTACAAAAGAAGAGAATCGCCAATAAAATATATAATGTTAATAGCATTACGAAGACTGGCACAAACTGAACTCAATTTTTTGTCATCGCCTTGACATTTTTTTAAATTTTGAATGCCCTTCTATTTTGGGTATTGAACTCAGAAAATATTTAAAATATCAGAATAATCAATAATCTCAGAAATACAACATCAAAAACTCAGAAGATCATTAATACGTAAGAATCCAATCTTTTCACTAATATTTATGACAATATACTTTCTAAAAAAATACCAAAAACATTTTTTATATATTGTAATAGGTTTCGTTTCCTTTCATTTTGGTCTACTTTTTTATATCTGTTCCTTCCACCTCTGATTTTTATTTTTTAATTACTTTCATAGCTTTTTATTCAAATTAGTAACTTTTTTTAACATTGATATGTTGCTTCTCTACCTATGCTTGCCTGTCCCTCTTTAAAGTGAGGATATATACCCTTACACTGGGAAATTTCCCATTTTTGGATTGGGGTTATACTTATTGATAACGTTTTCATGAAGTTCTATATTGTTTTATAAAAATAGATGCTTAATTTGACATGCGTGAATAATTTTCAATCAAATCTAGCCATGGGTAAATGTAATTGCAATTACAGGAGGAATGATAAATTACGTTTTAAGTAGTATTAGAAAGAATTTTAATAGTAATGCGTATTAAACAGGGCTATTAGCACTATTATTTGTAAAAGTTTTAAAAAAATTAAGCTTTTTTTGAAGAATGGCGTGTAAGCATTTCTGAAAGCGCGAAATTGTAAGGTCATTTTAACAGAACATTGTTGAGTTTTCGGGAAAATATATTTGACATTATTTAAAGCCAAAGAGCTCATAAATGCTATAAAGTGAAGATATTACCGCTAATGTAAATAAATATTCACGTTAGAGAAAAAACAAAAAAAAAATGGCATTTTTGTAAATCTGGAAAAATTGAGTTTACTGTGGAGTAAATTATTTTTTCTCGAGAGTAACTTCGTGGAGCGTTTCACCAACACTTTACTCCAGTGTAAGTCGCTTACACGAGAGTAAATTCGAGAGTAACATTACACTGCAAAAATCCGTCGGGTAAAGTACGGAGTAAATTCAGTTTTCAATGTGCCTCTGAAGTGTTGTTACGGCTCGCCGATTACCATTGATAGTATAATGATTCGGAATATTATACACTAGTGCTAAGACAAAGTGCGCGAGAGAGAATAGATTGGTTTTAATTATGACGATCGAGATTTTGTCGCGAGGTTATGTTTGACCAAATGAGCTGTTAACTTCATCAGATACATTTTAAACTGAGAGAACTTGTAAATTTATTTTTCGCCCATGTGGATACGAAATAAAGGTATTACGTACCGTATACGATAACAAATTAAAAAGCAAGATATTCTCAAAAACAGCTCCATATTTTTGCTTTAAATTTTACTAAATGCAATGTACAAGATGACATAAACATCATGTTGCTGTATTATGTTGTTTTTTCAATTTTTTGACTTGTCTCTCACGTCTTTAATATTTATATTAGCGGCAATTTGTTCACACTATTATATTTATGAGTACATATAATTTAAATAATGTCATATAAAGTGTCTCGGAAACTCTACCATTTTCTGTGATCACTTGCTCAAAATTCCATATTTTCAGAGACCTTGAAACGTCATTTTCCCAATAACGGATCCAAAGTTTTTGTTGAATATTTTCGAACGGATATGACGTAAAGATGATTTCGGTCTATTTTTTTATGTTTTCAAAAATTAAGTAAATGTTTTTTAAAGATCTCTCACGCTGCTAATATGCACATTTCCAGCAATTAGTGAACACTATTGTATTTGGGAGTTCAAGTGCTTCAAATTACTTCTAATAAAGTTTTTCGAAAACTCAAAAATTTTCTGTGAGAAAGAGCGTCAAATTTCTAATTCACGGTAGCGCTCAAGCAACTTTTTCTTAAAAACGTCTCCAAATTTTTCAAAGAAAATTGCCATGAGGACGAGGTTTTACAGTTTTTTTTAATAATATTAAAATAGTATTTCCGTGCTATTATTAGGAAAACAAAAAAATTAGACAATTTCAAAAAACTGTACATTGGACGCCGATAGAGCGCAGCTGGCAAGAGTATGAGGCAAGTTCCTGTAGCGATGCGAAAGCAAAGGAAATAGAAAACTAATACGGGAAAGTCTGTACCATTCTGTGGCGGTGGTGATGTGGCGCCGGCGGCGATGGTGTAACGATTAGCGTACGGGACTGTTGTACCAAAGTTGGCGGGTTCAAACCCGATCGATGCCTTCTTTCGGAGGGGAAGTAATGCCGGCGGTCCCATGTTAGTTGATTTTCTTGCATGTTAAAGATCCTCAAGCCTAAGTGACGCCTCAGAGCTAAATTCAAATCGCCTGTTTCTCGCCCAAGAAATACCTCCTTTCTCTGCTAGTTGGTGAAAGGAGCCTAGCGAAATTGGCGTGGTCAGACGGAAGAGCAGGCCTCATGGCCTGAGTCTCGCCTGAGTCACGTAAAATAAGGTTTCAATTCAATTCTGTAGCACAATTACTTCTTTCATAGTTTTAGTTGGATGTGATACAGTCACCCATCGTAAGCTATAGAAGGAAACATTCTGCAGTGGTTGTCGGAAATAGTGTGGTGACGCAACTTCAGTCTCTCATCGCTATCGTCCACTCTCGTCCTCTATCACGCATTACACTAGTCTTTATTGTTCAGTCTAATGCTTTGGCACACCCTACATTTTCCTTGTGTAACGCCTTTCTTTCGCTCTTTTCCAAGTACTTACTCCTTCAGCCACACCTTCCTCTTCGCCCTATTCTTTCTTTGGTTTTGTCGTTAGAATTACTCTGTGGCTCGCTCTCAGCACCAACCTTTTTTAACGACCTTCTTATTTCCTTCCACAATACATTCAGCACTCTCTGAAACACTTTCATTCATGTTGTCTCTAAGGTTCTCCGCTCACCCTTAGCCAAGTTGTGAGATTGGATAACGCGAAGACAAGAATTTTGTTGTGTGAGATAAAATGGCAAGCAGACATTCATAGTTACCTTCTGATTAGCCTTCCTTGAGGAGGTAGGTCACGTGGTGGGACTTTGTGAAGTTGTAATGCAGCCTCTTACCCTCTCCCCAACAAATGTATATGAAGCTTCTCGAACAACCTACTTGAAATCCTACTAAACTCTCGCGGTATAAATAATGCTTGATTATCAGACTTTACTTAACAACATCAAAGCGTGTTTGTAGAAGTATGCATTTGTATTTGATATTTGCTGAGGAAAAGTAGACGTATTTGCCATAGATGTTGTTTCTGAATAGTATTAATTTAGAATCTTAAGGCAGTCTGGCTTTGGTGCATTTGACTCTCAAAATCGTCATGAGACTGCTTTTATCGCTAATCATATACACGTGTGTCTTGCTGAACTGATGAGTCTTTAATTCACAAAGATTTCAGAATAGAATTTTAACTGAAATACAAATAAAGCGTACTTAGTGCCATGTACATTTATAGCGCATTACATTAGGTACTTATCCTCTGCCGACTCCGACCCGCATCGATGAGGCACTTACCTTTGTAGTCCTCTTAAATTGGGGAGATATCCTCTTCAGTGGGGAGTGAAGGTTATGGTGAGGTATCCTCTTCAGCGGGGAGCGAAGGTTTGGGATATGTTGAGAAACTGAAAGAAGAAAATTGCCTTAAATATTTCTGAATCCAACTAAACAATGCATTTATTTATAACTTTTGCAGTATCCTGTAGTACGTAAAAGAACCACAATCTTTCAGTTCGCATAAAAAGTAGAATATTCGATCTGAAAGATCCTTTTTTATTCAATATGTATTGGCCCATTCTCTTGTAATGCATTAAATTGTGTCTTCACTAAAAACGAAAGTGAGAAAGTAAAGAGCAACTAGTGGTGCTTCAACAGCACTTGTTTTAACATTATTCTTAACTATTGAAATTTTTGAGGATTCAGAGAGTACAAAAAAATAGATTTACGATGCTTTATTCCGTGGAGAAAATTGAAAAAAAAAACAGCCGTTTTTGATAATTTTTGTTCATAAAATACACTTACTTGATGAAACGGTTTTATATAACGAAAAATGTCTATCAGTAATATAATAATGAATTATTTAGCTTTTGCTATATTCCAAAGAATATATTTTTTGCCAAAAAAGGGACCAACCTCTTTTTTACAGTTTTGCGCTACACAAGAGAAAAAAGAAAAAGTCACTTTGAGTGAATACATTTTTAAAAACATGCCTATACTTTACCAAAATTACGCTAAAAGTACTATTTTATTACGCATTATTTCTAAAAATTTCGCAACATTACGCTACATAACCAGCAAAAGTGTTGTCAAGCAACTTATTATCTTTCTGCTCCGAGACTCGAACTCAGATTCTCAAAGTTAACGTGCCGGCACAAATACGCCGCAGAAGCGCCGTGTAGTTCAAATTCTGACAAAGGTATAAAAAAATAATGCCCGATTTATGTAAAAAAAGCAGCAATCAAAATTTCCGTTAGAAACTCCCAAAACCTACAGTCCGTTAAGATCAATCACGGTATACCATGTTTGAAGAATATCAGCCGAACGGTTTGGCGCTAGCTTTAACCAACATGGACAGACAGACATTTTGCTGTCAGTCAATTTTTCGGTATAAAGAATCCACAAAACATGGATTCTGCCGATTAGAAAGGGAGGAAGGCAACGGAGAGTGCGAGTCCGAGGGCCTGACGGAGAGCAATATGGAGGACGAGACGGAGGTGGAGTCGGAGAGCGAATCGTGGGCAAGAGGAGGAAGATGAGGCGCAGGGCGTGGAGGATGGTGAGTTGTAGGGCGAATCGCAGGGCGAGTCGGAGGGTGAATAGGAGAGCGAGTCGGAGAGCGAGACGGAGGCCGAGACGGAGGGCGAGTCACAGGACGAGTCGGACGGCGAATCGCAGGACGAGTCGGAGGGCGAGTCGGAGGGCGAGTCGGAGGGCGAGTCGGAGGGCGAGTCGGAGGGCGAGTCGGAGTGCGAGTCGGAGTGCGAGTCGGGGTGCGAGTCGGGGTGCGAGTCGGGGTGCGAGTCGGGGTGCGAGTCGGGGGGCGTAGAGGTTGGTGATGCAGAGGACTAGGCGGAGGCAGAGTCGGATGTTGAGTCTGAAGACGTTATGTAGCAGCGGGTGAAGCGTATGGCAATGAAGTTGGAAGGGAGGGCGAGGTTGATGACGAAGTTCAAGGCGAGGCGCAGGGCGTGTCGGAGTGTTAAATGGGGGCGAATTGGATAGGAAGGAGCAGAGAGCGAGACTGAGGACGAAACTTAGTGCATGCTCAGTGACGTTCGGGAGGGCACGGTGAAGTCCGCTCTACGTGAATATGCTTTTGTGTGTTTGAAAAAAATTTCGGGCATATGATGTGATTGCAATGGAATGTTAAAAATATGATGTACTGTTTTGAGAATGAAAGTCGTTTTTCGATGCTAACGTGAATCTTACTAATTGTTGCATTTTTCTTCTTCTTCATCATCATATCTTCTCCTTCTTCTTCGTCTTCTTATTTTTCTTCTTCTTATTTTCTTCTTATTATTTTTCTTCTTCTTGGAGGAAATAAGAAAATCTCTGGAGTGTAAAATAACTCCAATACAATGCGAAGAAAGATATTCTTAACCGAAACACCCGACAATGATGCAGCATAGTACTGTGACGTGAACGTTACGGGAATTCCACTGCTCAGTTCTCCCATTTGATTATTGGCCCTTTTTAGGAATGACCAATAATACGGAGACAATTTTTTGGATGGAATTATTGAAAGATCAAATAATATATCAAAATATTTGCTTTCAAAATCTCCCTAATCTTTATACAACTGTTTGATATATTATAGAACCCACTGATATATTGTTTTATTCGTTTAGATTTGAATGGGTCTATAAAATTTGTAATATTGAATTGAAGTAGTGTAAAAGTTCCGAAGATAGCGAGTCTCCTAGAAGTATATATTAGGTTAATATTATCTGGAATGTTATGTATCGCAGACAGTATAATCTAAAATTAATGTGCGGACGAACACCTTAGAAGTCTACACCGTTGTAAGCTAAAATATACTATACATAAAGAAATAAAATCATATACACTTTTTGTTCTGGAACAGCACCAAAGATCAAGTTATGTATTTTGTAATACCCATGGTATAATAATTTACGGCCGTATGATAAAAAAATGATAAGATTGATATCTGCAGTAAGCTTATTTAAACTGAAAAGTGTAGTTATTAATCGTTTAGCAAAATGGTCACATGATGTTAATGAATACCTGTATGACTCGATACCTAAGACCACAAGTACTGAGATCCCTTCGGAAAAATTAGATTCAAATCTTAGAGAATGCCATGCCCAGAATTATTGAAATAATGGGGACCAGAGAACACACGATGTACAAAAAATATTTTAAGAAAAGAGGAAACAAGAAAATGAAATTGTTGGTAAAAAATACAAGGTTACAAAAAGAAGAAGAAAATAAGATTTTGCAAATAAGTGAAAAAAGTGCCGCCCAAGAAAGAGAGGAAGAATATCAGGACTTTCGGAAAAGGAAAGCGGGCAGACGGACTATCAGGAAAGGACAACGCCCCCTTTTGGAGGGGGAAACCGGGCTGATTGCGTGGCCCCCACCCTCCAGCAGGGCACCACGGGCGATGGGGTCGCTACTTCCCTACGCCAGCGGGGGGGGGGTTACAGAGAAGGCGATAGGAGGAGAAATTGAAGGATGAGAATTACGCCAATAATTTTATCGATCTGTTGGAGCTCTCGGAACAAAAGTGTGAGTTATAAAAGTTGCACTAACTGCCACAAGAGTATTTATTGCTTCTTCTTCAGATTAAAAAAAAGATTTTACTAGACTCCCTGTCTTATTCTGAACAACGATGTTCACGTTTATCTCAAGTATAATAATTAGTAGAACATTGTCTATGAATTATATAACCGTTTTGAAATCGCCTTGACAAACTGCATCTTCTTTCGCCACACAGCAATTGTTAAAGCTAAGACGAATTAATTACTTAACAGTAACTGTCCTAAAACGAAAAAGTGCATAATATTGTCAAATTATTACATATTATTAAGCCCGTAACAAGCATTCCTTTTGAAGCGTTTTGTATTGAATACCTGCTCTTTATTTCATTTCTTTCAGAAGAAAACTAGCTTGGCAATAGAGCAAAAGAATACACAGCGTTTTCCTTATTAAACGTAATAAAAAGTTGCTGTAGATGTCGAATAACCTCTAGATTGTTTAACGAAATAGGAAAATAAAAAAAAATAAACCTGAGAAAACTGCGCAGAATTGGCATGAAGGAAAATGAAGTAATAAAGAGTATTTATAACTGTTACTGCCAGATCAAGTAAGAGGACGAATGATCCTGGTCACATAAGATTTGTAATATAATATAACGCAATGTTGCCGCATATGTCACATAGCATTACTTCGTAGTCATTACGAAGGGTGTCATTTTAATAAACAGCAGCAGTTAGATGGTAAACTTACTCTTCGTCGCTCACGTTCGTTGCGTCATTCGCTAATTGTGTTGCGCAATTCTGTTGGTAGCTCCCAGGAATTTGGGAAGATTTTAAAATGAAAACCTTTAAACTCTTTTGATTAGCAGGTGAACAGGATGACACGTTTATTCATCGGTTCTTTAGAGTACAATTCACAGGAAAGCAATCAGCGCTACTGGTCGTACAAAGTTAAACTGTTACTAGAACGCGCAGGGCTAGGAGACATTTCTCCAGAGATGGTTGGAGAACAAGGGAACACGTGAGATAGAACGGGTAATTTCTTATAGACTTTCGGTTAATAAAAGGCACGGTCGATAAACGCTAGCTAGCGGCAGAAATGAATAAGAGACCGATGTGGACATAATTTGAAAAAAATGTTAATTAACAACAACAGTAATAATAATAATAATAATAATAATAATAATAATAATAATAATAATAATAATAATAATAAATAGTTCTTCTTAGTTCCATAGTTCCGTGCTCCCAGTAGCCGCAGTTGAGAGCTGCAATGCATGACTTTTCTGGATGTCTTTCCTCTACTTATCATGTCAAATGCACTGAAAAGTAGGGCAAAGACAACCGAAAAGTCACACTACTTTCCATCTTCTGTAACATTTGAAAGGACGTTTCGAAAAAATATACAAAATAAAATATGAGATATTTTCTGTGAGAAGGCTGAATGTTGATAAGTAAATTATTGCAGATCTGAGAAATTTAGCAACATACAACAGAATGTAACATAAGATTTAAACATTATCCATAAATAATAATAAAGGCGTCATTAGCTCCCACAGCATGAGGAGTGGCCATTTCATGAACAAAATTGAAAAATTTAAGATAACTAATTTCCTTTACTCTTGCAGGACGCAATACTTGCCTTAGTCCGAAGCGACACCGAGGTCTTGTCGCTTCGGATCGTAAATTCGGTGAAATGGCTATTAGGTCCATTTGGATGATAATGTAGATAATCATAGGTTGCGAATTACTTTATTAGTTTGTTAGCGAAGACTATATTTTCCCAAATACATAGGAATGTCGAATAAAGAACATGGAAATTATTTCCAGGCTGACTTCTGCGTACGTCAAATAGGCCATTGTGTGCTTTCAAAGGTAAATGACGAAGCTGTTGGCGGAACGATGATATTGTGAAAAATATTAAGCATCCAGTAATATTCCCCGACTATCTACCGGGAGCGATGAAATATGTAGTATTTTTGACTCCAGCTTATTGGCTTCTCAAATACGCTAAATAGCCTGGTTGCGATAGATCAAGGGCAACACTGTCGGATTTTCAGAGTTGTGAAATGAGAATGAGTTTTCTACTCAAGATAAATTTCTTGGTCGAAATCAATCAACTGATTATTTTGTACTTTCGAGAGCGTCCACTACTATGGTCCCGTAGGTGTTTTATCGCGGGCGGTGGCAGTGATTTTTCTTCCGCTGGACAGCTAAATTGGGCGCCGTCCTGGTAGCCTTGCGGGTTTTCCCCAACCAGGTACTTCCCACAAGTGGAGCACTGCCCCAGCTAAGACAACCTCTATGCTCCCGACTGTTCTTCGGATTTGTGGGAAAGTGTAATGCGTGTATGTCAGAGTGTGTGAGGGATGGGGACAAGACAAGGAATAGTAAGGAAATTTGCGAGCTCCATGATGCGTTTGTTAGGGTAGTTCTCCGGTATTTATCTGGTATTGAACAGAAAAATTACGGAAAACTTCCGATCAGAGCAGCCGACCACTAGCATTCTCCTCTGGACAGTGACATCAGTTGATGCCCGGAGCCACGTAAGCCATAATTGACCCAGTTAGAGATTTTCCAATTAAACACAAGGGCATACAAAAATGTCAGATCGAAAAACTTGACACATCTTTGTCTATATATGTCGTAGCGCTTATTTTTTTAAATCGCCATATTGGCATTGTGTTTTGTGTTGTCAGGGGTTGTTGTCAAACCCAAAGACTTGACAAATCTTTCTCCATGTATTTCGACGCGCTAAATACGAATGTAAAGCAGTAATTGCCACAACCACACTTCATTTTTTTAAATCGCGAAAACCCAACATGAAATTTGTAATTTGAAAATTTCTGTCATATTTCAGCATTTAAAAACTGAGAGGAGATGTCGCAATTCTGTCCAGGTTTTTCGAAAAAACAGGCGACCATCTGTTTGGAAGTGCTTCGTGCGCGAACAACTTTTGTTGGATTTTTCTCATCTTGAAACACTCATACAGTTGACTGCTGTTTACTTTCTGGCTCATACGCGTAAATTCACGAATCGGTCAACCGATTGACAATGTGAGATCCAACGCGAACAAAATTTTTTGACAGTCAAATGTTCATGCAATAGTGAATGTATGCTGGTTCCACTAATGCCTAAGATTGTCTCAATATCACGATAGGTCACATGACGATCTTGCAATATCAGTTCACGCACAGCATCAATGGTTTTCGGAACAAGTGATTTTGGACGACCTTCGCGAAATTCGTCTTGGAGTGAACTACGACCACGATTGAATTCGTCATACCATCGATAAACACTGGTTCTTGATGGAGCTTCATTGCCAAAAATTGAATTAAGTTCATCCATGCACTGTCGCTGAGTTAATCCACGTCGAATGTTGTAAAAATAATTGCACGAAAATGTTCACGATTTAATTCCATTTTGGGGCCAAGATGAATATTTTAAGTTACTGTAAACAACACAAATAGCGCTCGTATGTCAAAAAGTTTTGAGACCGTATAATCTCCAAACATCCAACTTTACGATAGAGCAATCAGTTGCCATATTGCAACACCAGGGTTGCCAAACTCCGAGACATAAAAGGCAACCTTCGTATTAACGTGGGTTATTGGAGGGTATATTGGCAACGTTAAAGACGTAAATTTTCACATGACATCACGCGCTCTTCTCCCGAAGACTGGTTTAAAAGAGGATGGCATAAATTATTCTTTAAGTTTCGGAATGAGCATTTCTCTTTCGTCCCATTCGCCGCCATCTTACATATCAAACACCCTATAAGGATGGGGTGATGGACTGAAAGGGAAATGCCCAGTTGAAAGATTGTGAATTTTCCACTCAGGCAATTTTAATCCCGTCAAATGTCTTAACAGTCCTTCAAAAAACTACAGGTAGCTCTCCTTTCTTCAGTTTACCTCCAATATCATCGCTACGAAAAGCGATGCGTTGAGCTCGTGGGTATAAAATGTCAGTTAAAATTACGATTTTCTATATGTGCGAATTTAAATGCATTAACAGCTGCCTCTAACCTACCTTTACCTACCAGCGTTTGACACGACGAATCAAAATAATATTGAAGTAATGAATGTCAAACAGGAATATCAGTGCTGAACAGCATTTGTACAGTACATATTTTTTTCAGACAGTGAAGATCGAACTTTGAAGTTTATTTTCTTTTTGAAACTGAAACTTTCTTACTTATCACAAATACGAGGAAATATCTGAATATTACTTCATTCCATGAAAGACCTATAACACGAATGCACGTAGAAACTTATTGCCATATATTTTTCAAATTACGGAAATGGAACATGGATTGTGTTAGATTATAGCCATTGGTTTGCGAATCATTCATTGGTTGCGAATCATTATGGATGTTTTGAATATTTCTTCAGAGGAATCAGATTAATTTTATTCCTTGCGGTAAAATTCGTCAGAACGTATAAGAAGGAACGTTTGCACGACCCGACCCTTGATGTCCTCTGCACTGGAATGTTCAGCTGAAGAGACCAGCTGACGTGACGCACGAACGTCATCCTCACTACTGCTCATCTGCATAAATACTCTTGACGAAGTAATATATTATATTGTGACGTAGTGAAATGAGAATAAATTCAAATAACAAAAATAAAAATGGTATATTGAAAAGTTACAGACTAGTAACAATAAATTGCTAAATTTAAACTCTCCGGCAACCTTTTCCTTCCAGTACCCTGCTTTACCGCAGAAAAAAAGGCCACGCGTGAAGCGAGCTGTCGGACATCCGTCCCGTGACAATTACCGTCACATGGCCTGATACCAAACTTTAAACCGGTCGCCGTCTGGCGGACCGCGTGCCGAAAGCACCCGAGATCGTCTGACCCTTACACTCCGGACATCTCGCCCACACTCCTACGCTCCTTGTACCTACGCGTACTACGCTCTCCGATGCAAACTGAATGAGAACGCGGGTGCAGATGGCGCCGCGGTAAATAGTTGGGTCCTACACCCCCACCACACAAGTTTCCTAGGTAGGCTCGCCTGCTGTCGGTAAGCGAGGGCTTGCTGGTTAGCTTCCTAGGAGTTTACAGCCTAAGGTTATTTTTGGCTCTGCCACGCTGTCTGCGTCAACTGCCAGAGCGCAAAATCCCGGAAGTTCAGGCTCAACCCCTTCCTCCCCCGCAGCGCACTTTCATCGACATAACGGTTCTGGCCTTCGTGTTAACGACGCCATAGTATAATTTAATACTTTTCAATTTACGAATCTAGCCATAGCTTAAAAAACCTCGAGCCTAAAAAGTCTTCATTGATAATGCAAAAGAAGCCGATGTTTCTTTTCAGAATAACATTCGTTGTTCCTCTATACAGCTCAAGTAGAAAACTACAGCCATTTGTATATAACATGAATGTTTCAAAACACAAACCTTCTCTATACTAGTAGCCGTATATACGTACACTACGGATCAAAAGTATCCGGACACGTGGCTGAAAATGACTTACCAGTTCGTGGCGCACTCCATCGGTAATGCTGGAGTTCAATAGGGTGTTGGCTAACCCTTAGCCTTGATGACAGATTCTACTCTCGCAGGCATACTTCAATCAGGTGCTAGAAGGCTTCTTGGGAAATAAGAGCTCATTCTTCACAGAGTGCTGCACTGAGGAGAAGTATCGATGTAAGTCACTGAGGCCTGCCACGAAGTTAGCGTTCCAAAACATCCCAAAGGTGTACGATAGGATTCATGCCAGGTCTCTGTAAAAGCCAGTTCATTACAGGGATGTTATTGTCTAGTAACCATTTCTCCACAGGCCGTGCAGTATGAACAGGTGCTCAGTCGTGTTGCAAGATGCAATCGCCAATTGCTCTTCAACAGTGGGAAGCAAGAAAGTGTTTAAAACATCAACGTTGGCCTGTGCTGTGATAGTGCCACACATAGTTGCCCAGTGCAAGGGGTGCAAGCTTCCTCCGTGAAAAACACGACCACACCATAACACTAATTTGGTCGTGTTCGGATATTTTTGATCACATAGTAAGTATACGAGAAAGTAAAAATATAATTCAGTTTCATTCACTTTTTTACAATATTCTATTAATTTCTAATGTCTTCCGTCTCTCTCTACGTTTCGCGAGTTTATCTACCGTTTCTTTAGGAGTAATTTCACCTAAATGTAAGATAAATAAAAACTATTTAAAAATAAGTCACCTACGTAAATAAATGTTAATTTTTTTCAATTTATTTTAACTTTTAGTAAAACTTTCTTAACCAATTGAAATTATATATTTGTCCAGCAAAAAAGTACCAAATAGCCTTCTCAGAATATTTTTAAAAAATTTTAAAAATATTTTCCTACACTGTTTAAGAGTAAGCCAAAGGCGTCAGGTACACTGCAGTAATGATTCACTCTGAAAATATCGAGATCTTAAGGACTGATAACCTTGAAGTATTTATTTTAATCTTTGCCGTAAAAAAGAAATTGGCCTTCCAAGGTAGAAATTCGTCAGACGTCAGAAATTGTTCTTCAAGTAGTAGAAATAGCATATTACTTGTGTTCCATGCATCTCCATCTAACATGTCACATACCCTGTAAGATGAAGGTGATGGAACATAAGGAATATACCTAGAACAAAAGCGTTGGCATATTCATAGATTGTACTTCAAGAGCATGCGGTCTCTTGTTATTAAATACATGAACACCGGGATGAAGGCTTGCGAGTAATTCCGTCATGACGCAGGTAGGCACCGTTTTTTCGTGGGCTGGGACTGTTGAGATAGTCGTTGCCGCGAGGGACCGTCTTAAGCGGCTCAGTTGATGTCACTGCAGCGCCTCTGAGCGGGAGGTCCTAGTGTTTAATTCCCGACGGTGGCAGGATTTTCGACACTAGCTGGACAGCTAGGTCGAAGTCAGTCGCTGTCTGAAGAAGAATTATAGCGATCGGCAGGTCGTTCGTTTCCCGAGGTTTCTGTCATCAACACCAGACAAATGCCGAAAATGAAGTATCCTAACTAACGGGCCACAGATCGCGCACGATATTTCCTTCCCTTTCCTTCTCCTATTCTCACTCCTTACGCACACTTACACATACATTCACTACATTACCACACATCTCGAGAGACCATTTGGGAGGTCAGATCTTGTCCTGGCTGGGGCGGTGCCCCGCTGTTAGAAGATACCTGGTTGGGGAAAACCCTCCAAGCCGACAAGTAGGTCAGCGTCGGATCTTGTCATCCAGCACCGGCACCTTCGGCGATAAAAGCATTACGCTTTCGGAACTAATGACCTTAGCAGCTGACGCGCCCGGATTCACCAATCGATCTAACAATAAATAATAGGACACCATTTGTTGACCTATTTTAAGATCAGCCGAGGTTTCGATATTTTGTGTACGTTTTCACTTCTCGTTTTCTTTTTCCACTTCGTATTCCTTTGATTGACTGATTGGCGTTTTCGGACACGTTAGCTGTTATTGTCATTGCGGTTAGAGAGTGTTTCTCCCACTCTAGATGGTAAGGGCGCCGACCTCCGAGCCACCCTACAGGGGAATTCTCTCTTCACGTACATTTTTTCCGCTCTAAGCTCCCGATCGGTCTATCGCCGTGTGTCAATGAATTGTACGTGTCTTTAGGGGAATAGGATAAGACCATGAAGATGGAGATATTGTGCGCGGTTTTGGCTCGTTTCAGTACTGTTCGGGAATTCTCATGCTGTTGGTCTTTCAAAGGGCCTTTCAACGCGTGCAGTTTGCCTTATTTTTCTGTAGATAAATATTCACTCTTTCTATGTGCTGTGAAAAAATTAGTTTTCTCTGGCACTGAATGCTACTGAAAAACTAGGAACCTTTCGAGGGAATAAGCGCTTTTTGGAATCAGCTCCAATTCAGGGCATCAAAACACTAAGATAGTCCACACTCTTACGAGCACTACTGCTACATGTACATAGTGCTACTGCTACTGTACAAATTGAACATTCATGAAACATTCACTAACACAAACCACGAAAATGAAACAATGCGCAAAAATTGCAAAAATTATTCAAAGGTTAAAAAAATGATCTAAAAATTGAATAATGGCAAACTTAGAAAAAATGACCCAATAACTATATATTTGTATCACCTGTAATATATTTGTATCACCTGTAAGTAATGATAAACATTCATTTAAAAGTTAGCTGCGTCAAAAATGCATCAATGGAAAGATGAAATTCTCCTTGCTGAATACATCGCGTATTATGTATTGTCGTTGGGTGCCTATGATAAAGCTCTATTTGTGCCCAAATTGCGAATTTTTGAAATAAAATATAATTATAACTTTTTAACTTTTATATATTTCATATTTATAAGTAATAAATATTTAACTGAAATACTCAAACTGTATAATCGTGAATTTTAATAATTGTATAGATTTATTGGCCTAAATATATTCTATTTGATTGTGTTGATTAATATAAAATAATTTATTGTCCTCATTGTCATCAATTCATAGTAACTAACTGACGAATAAACGAAATAAATCCATAGATCTATTAAACCGAGACTGGTTTTTCGCCCATCTAACTGTCAGACATAGGCAGCAAAAAGGGACGCTAGCGAGAACAGAGCTCGACCATGAGAAGTTCGCGGTCACACACGCTCGCCGTAGCAAGGATTGTCCATGGCGTTAGCGTAACGCCGCCAATATTGAAAAAATCTTTATGTTTTCAGTAACGTCTAATACGCGACAGCAGCTAACTTTTTCCCAGCACATGTAAATCTGAATATCTTTTTCTATAGAAAAACACCTTTTAAATGGTCCCTTGATAGAAACCGCGGAAAACTACCCATGAGAGTAGTCGGGCGCTGGAATTTTTCTCCAGACAGGGGCTGAACTTGTAGTAATGTAGCAAGCGTCATTGATCTGTCACCGTCGGGTTTCGAACACTAGAACATCACGATGAGAACCGCTGCAGAGGCAGCGCCAATGCTGACTGAGCTAAATTCAGCTGGTGGCATTCTTGGCTTTCGTGGTATTCTTCTCGTTCTCGTTCTTGCTCTTGTCCTTGGTCTTTTTGTGGGTTCCCTACTTTGCATTGTCTTACCTGTTTGCTTTTTAGTGTTCTTCGTTTTCAGCTTCAACGAATTCTTCGTAGTCTTCTTGTTTTTATTATTATTTTTCTTCGTTTCTCTCTTCTTCGTCGCATTCGTGCATTTCGGGATATATAAGGGTAACGGCAAAGGCAACGATGAAGAGGATACCGTAGGCGATGGCAGGATTGAGAAATACAACAAAGACGACGGCGAACGCGACAGTATGAGAAACGGCAAAAACGACGGCGAGAACGTTAGCGAAGACGAGGGTGAAAGCAAAGGTAAGAGCGATGGCAACAGTGACAGCTAGAACGTCGGTAAAGGTGACAGTGGGAACGAGGGCGAAAGCGATGGCAAAGGGGACTATAAAAGTGATATCGAGAGCGCTTAGATGTTCGACGGGAAGGGTGACTGTAAGGGCGAGGGCGAGATCGACCGCAAGGTCGAAGACGACGAGAAAGCGAGGACGACGCAGAAGGTGACGGGAGACAGCCAAGCAAAAGCGATAATTGCGCTGCCACGGGACGAGGACGCAGGCGTCTGCAAAGAAGAGGGCAATGACAACGCTGGAAGACAACTGAGGCTGCGATGGCGTAGGGCAAAGGCGAGGTCGACGTCGAGGGCGCTCTCAATTCAGAGCGCAACGTCGCAACAGAGCAAGGCAACGTCGATGTGGAGGGTGACGACGAAGCAAAGGCGACTAGAGCTGCGGTGGAGTAGAACGAAGGTGAGGGCGTCTGTCACTCTTACAGCGACGGATGTGGAAGGTGATGGGGACACGAAAGCAACGAGGGCTTCTCTAATATAAGACGAGGGCATAAGAATGTCTGAGGGCGTCCGCGACGGTGATGTGGAGGGGGATGGCGTCGCAATGACGCTTAGGGCTGTGATCGAGGCAAGCCAATGCACACATTGCACATTTCAAGGACATCTTTGGACGGTGCAGTCTCGATGATCTTCTGTTGTTGTTGCTGCAGTAGTCGACTGCGCACCATTGAAAGAACCACCGAATCCGAGTATCGTCGCCGCTCAAAAAGAGGGCGACGACAGCAGCCGCCGCGGCGCCGTCACGCGCGACCAGGCACCGAAAAAGGAGGCACCACCCCTATCCGGGGGCTGGGCAGCGGACCCTCAGCCCCAGCGGGCTGCAACGCAGCGCCCCGGCGGGCAGAAGGCAGTTGAGCGCCTACCAGCAGCATTAGTGAATTGTGAACAGTGTTGACGGAACAGCAGGGTCTCTCTCTCTCTCTTTCTGTCTCTCTCTCTTTCTGTCTCTCTGTCTTTCTCTGTCACTCTCTGTCACTCTGTCTCTCTCTGTCGCTCTGTTTCTGTCTCTCTCTGTGCCTGTCTCTCTCTCTCTCTCACTCTCACTCTCTCGGACAGATACTTCGTTGCTACGGCTACTAACTTTGGACATCTCCCTGGGCAACGGCGACTTTTGCATACACTGGTACATCTTCAGGAAAATTGTTGGATCTGGCTTATATACGGTTACTCTGTACTGGTGTGAGATCAGAATAAATCTATTTTTCAAGAAATTACGTTTTTTTGGACATGACAGTGTACGGTGAGCGTACAGGCGTCTGCAGTTCTGAGGGCAACAGCAACGGCGATGCATCGCGATGGTAGCACGAAGGCTTTCGGGGTTGCCTTAGCGTACCGCAAGGGAAATGCGTCTGCAATTCTGAGGGTGACAGCAACGCTGATGAGAGTGGCGGCGTTGCGATGGCTATTGGGGCTCAGATAGCATAGGGAGAGGGTAAGAGCGAGAGTAACGAGCTCTGTAAATCTCAGAGCGACAGTAAAATCGTTTCGGGTCGCGTTTCGGGCTGCCACAGCGTAGGCCAAAGGCGAGGGCATCTGCAATTAGGAGGGCGAGCTACTGCGACGTAGAAGGCAACAGCCACACAAAGTCGTTCGGGGCTGCGTAACCGTACGGAGAGGGGGAGGAGAACACCGTCTGCACAACTGAGGGCGATAGCAACAACTATGAGGGGACAATAACGGATGGGCGAATGTTAATGGCGACTGTGAGTCATAGGCGTTGAGAGCTGCGATAGCGTAGGGCGAATGAAAGGGCACCTGAAATTTGGAGAACGGCGGCAACGGCATGGTAGAGGACAACGGCGTCGTAAAGGCCCGTGGGTCTGCGATTGCGTAGACCGAAGGCGAGAGCGTCTGCGATCAGGAGGGCGACACTAACAGCGCTGTGGAGTGAAGGGCTGAAGTAGCATAAGGTGAGGGCGGCTACAATTCCGAAGACGACAGCAACGGCGATAGGGAAGGCTATGGCGACGTAAAGGCGTTCGGGGCAGCATTAAGGAAGGGTGTGGGCGAGGACAACGGCGTTTGCATGTCTGAGAGCGACAACATCGATGAGGAGGGTGTCGGCGGCGCAAACATCTTTCGGGGCTGAGATGGCGTAACAAGTATTTGGACAACGCAAAAAGTATTTTGGGATGCAATAGCGTGCAGGGAGGGTGAGGGTGAAAGCGACAGCGTGTGCATTTCTAAACGCGACGCCAATAATAATAATAATAATAATAATAATAATAATAATAATAATATTTATTTTTCTTCTAATGAGCTTTTCCTCGGTGGCAGAGTTTTACAGCACATATACAGCGATATTAATGTTACATATATATATAATATGAAAAGTACAACTAAGTAAAAACTAACAAAGTAAAACTAAGGAAAATGTCTAAGAAGACCTAACATACACATTTATTTGGCATCACACGCAATTCTCTAGGCGTTTCCGGAAGCAACGCACACTGGAGGGAAAAGTCGCCAGTACTGTAGCAGGTAAATTGTTCCAGTCAGGTATTGTCCGGTTGGCAAAAGAGTATTTACCTACGTCGGTTTTTTGATTTCTATATTTGATTTTGTATGGATGTTCTCCTCTTCCGAAATATTGAAGGTGCCCTATCCTAGTTCGAATGTCATTTAACGCTTTACATGATTGGGTTTGCGATGATGAGCGCTGCAATTTTGAGGACGACGGCAACGGCGATGTGTAACACGAGGGGCGTGGGGGTGAGAGTGTGGGAGGGCGTGTGAGAGGGTGCGGGGAAGGGTGTGGGGGACAGCGTGGGGAAGGGCGTGTGGTTGGTCGTGGGAGAGGGCATAGGGGATGGCGTGCGGTGGATGAGGGGAGGGCGTGGGGAGATTACGAGGAGGGCGCGTTGGAGAGCGTGGGGATGGCGTGGGATGGCTAGAGGGAGGGCGTGAAGAAAGCGTGTTAGAGGGCGTGCAAAGGCCGTCAGGAGGGCGTGGAGGTGTGGGGAGGGCTGGAGGGAAGGGCGTATAAGAGGGAGGGGGAGAGCGTGGGGAAGGCTGAGAGAGGGCGTGGGGATGGAAGTGGGGAGGGCGTGTGATAGAACAAGGGCGATGGGGTGGGGCGGTGGAGGGGAGGCTGTGGAAGAGCGTGGGGGAGGACTTGGGGAAGGGATACAAATAAGCGAGTTTTGTACGTTGGTTGGCCAATGCGACTGAGGGCTGCGATGGCCCTGGGCGAGAATGTCAGCAACGCTGAGTGCGACGGCGATGTGGAGAGTGACGCAGACGCAAAGACGACTAGGACCGTGCTGGAATGTGGGATGGCAACGAAAAGAGGAAGGGTGATGGCAATGTAAAGGCGACTAGGTCGGCGACGCAAAGGTGAGGGTGAGGGCGAGGGCGTCTGCAATACTGAGGGCAACGGCTACAGCGTAAACGAGGGCAACACAGATGCGACTGGGGCTTCCTTGGCTCTGGGAAGTGCGATGTCCAGAGATACGGAGAGATCGACAGCAATGGCGAGGTGGAAGGTGACGGCGGATCAATGAGGACTGTTATCTATTCAAGGAATAAAACTATCGTAGGGATAACTATTCTAGGAGTTACTTCCGCATCGTACACTTGACTTTTAATATTCTTATTTTTTCAGCGACACTAGAACAACATTTCTTTTTACAAAAAACCTGTGCACGTTCTTTGAAAAATCGAATCAATGATCACTACAAGGAGATCGGCCGACACACTAACAACCTAAATATTCACAAACACTCTCATTTCAGTCACATATATACGATTCCAGATTGACGGCAAACTTACGCATACACATTGTATTTCATTGACGTCACTGAGTTGTTCCATTTTCCAAACTGTTCGTCCAAACACGTAGATTTGTGCACAGTTCTTCGGCACTCTCACAGTACGTTCATTAATATATCGCATAAAGGTCCGATTAAAAATGAAAATTTGGAACAACATTGACCACACATAGTCGCCATGTAAATTGCACAGTAAAAAATAAACTAACAAATGATAATGAGCTAATGATAATGCGTCTGCCTCGGGCGATCAGACCACGCGAATGGCCAGCAAGTTGCGTGAACGACTTCACTTCCTCCATGGAGAATAGGGGTGGTGACATGTTTCAAGACAAGATGGCACCTGCACGACGCAGAATGGTTCTGATGACGTGTAGAGACAGTTTCGAACGATCTTGTACTTGTCTTTTCTGTATCATGTACCCTGTTTTGCAATAAATACAAACATTTTAGCCACTTTATCTGTTTGCAGCAATGTTTTGAAATCATTACGGATAAATGAAATACAAGTATTTAATTTCGAAAAATGAAACACTACGATCAATAGTGAAGAATAGACAAGCAAATCATCAATTTTTGTGTTCAGAATAAGTTCCCCAGAAAAGTTCTTCTGTTGTAAACACACACGTCTGTAATGAACAAATCACAAATTCGCAGTTCGATGGCAAACTTACAAGTGATTGTAGATCGTTGCTTGTTGTGGTGCCAAGTATTTGTGCAGATCTTCACACCCAAATCACATCACACGCAGTAACGAGACATTCTCGCACTTAATTTTATAGAACAGAAAAATTCAGATCTACAACTAAATGTATGCTACATCTTCCTATCACGTCCAGTTTTTGGTAATGACGTATGAGCTGTCTGTGTAGTAATGAATGACAGTCCTCTTGTCTTCATTTTATCTGTGTATGATACATACCTATTACTATACTGTTTGAACATATTCGAACCTTTGGATCGTTATATATTCACGAAACACACACGGTTTTTCAATTAATAAAATCCAATAAACGAAAACAACTCAAGAAATTTATTCAAGCACTGACCACCGATATAATTGAAATTCTTTTAAAAATGACTTGTCGAAATTTATTACGTCTAACTAGTACGAACAGACGAAAGCGAATGGCCGTCGCTTTGAGGACTGTTCTTTCTCGTTGGAAGAGGTGGGGGGCGACCGCAGATTTCATTGGTCGGTGCAAGTCCCCACTCCTTATCCGTCCCAGACCCAGGACAAGATGGCGCTCGTATGACGCGGAATGGCTGCTGATGACGTGTAGAGAGCATTGAGGTGTCCAGAAGTTGCCAGTTTATCTTCCCGTCACTCGCATTGCCACGTAAACAAACAACAATAATTTTCTTGAAAATAATCTTCATTTTCTTCAACTTCTTTTCAATCTTCAATCTTCTTTTCTCTCAACACGTTGGCATAATGAGAACCTACAATAAAGATATAGATTTATAAGAGAAATTAATAAAGTAACATTTCCTGCTTTTTTATCGCCAGAGCTAAATCATTACAAGAGGCGTGTACACACGTTGGTAAATGTTTCTAAAAATGAATAAAATGAAATTGGACGTGTAAAGCTTAGAACATTACATCCGAAGCTGCATCGTATAAAGCCTTCATTATAACATTTAACATTGGTATCAAATTGTAATAAAACGTACAATGTTTAGTCAGCACACCAGATGAACAGACATGAATAATCCGAATTGAAAATAGTTAAGCGGTTCAAGATGACATAGGAAAACTTGCTGAGTCTAAAGTAGGATGGAGGGCGGTGATTTCTCGTTCGTGTACTAGTACCGCCCTTGAATGAACCACGAAATACCTCAAGCCCTGTCGGCCCCTCAAACTTTTCTCCTTTTTGTACTCTCTTTTTTCTCTTCTTAATTCTCTAGTAAACACGGTGGTTGATAAGCATGCTTTTCTTTCAGTAGTCTGTCTCTATTTTCCAAGTCAAATGCACGGAATAATAAAAACAAACTACGGAAAGAAACGCAAAAATGTTTATCGTCGCAAACACTTAAAAGACTGTAGCAATTCTTGACTCTCCAAAGAATAGAAAAGAAAGTATTTATACGTGTTTATTATTGATTGCTTTTACAGTGAGAGAATCTTCGATCTAAAAAGACGGAAGAAATACCCAATGCTTCTCATATATTCTATTTTACTATTGATTGTGAATTAAAAAATATTGATTGTGAATCAAAATCATATTGACATATGTCTTCTTCAGAGAAATCTCCACACTTCGTATTGGTTGTCCAGTATCATCTTCTAAATGATTCCTTGACACTTTCCTTACTAATGTCTTTTAACATTTTTTGTCGTCTTTTTTATCTTTGTTGGGTACCTTCTGTTTCACCTTTTACTTTTCGTTCAAAATGCTTGGGCCGTCGATCACACACGTCTGTTTGAGTGGTGGGTCTCCATTGTCCAAGTCCAAAACACTGGAAAATAGAAACTAACCACGCAAGCAGACGTTGCATATATTGTCATCCACACAACTGATGTCCACAATATTCTACCTACCTGGAACCATAATGAGAGTTTTTATTGAGCCTTGAAAACGGGGCACTTAGAAATCCACTTAGATGCAATATAATCTTTGCGTGAAGTCCGCATAATGCCATTTACTAACTTCTAATTAATTACTAAACATTACTCTTCCATTAGACTCATTTTACCAGTCATTAACAACATGCTCTGTGTATCTTAGTTCCAACGGAAGGTCATTGGGCCCATTGCCCTCTGGTACTCAGATGGTTGTACATCTCCACAGCGGTAACATTTTTTTTAAACGTCATTTCCATTCGTCGTCGACTTACCAGCCATTACGTAATGACGGTGAGACTTGCACATCTCTTTGAGTGGTCAGTCTCTATTCTTCAAGACCAAATCCCTGGGAAATAGGAACTCACCTCACAAAGAAACGTACGTATGTTTCATTTTAACAGACACCAAATATGTCGAGATATTTTTTATTTACTAAATATTCAAACACATGAGCAGTGTCCAAATGAAGTAGGAGATATTTTGTGACAATTTTAATACGTATATAAGAAATTTTAAAATATGAATGATATTTAATAATGTACATTAAGGCATGTTCATCTTTTTGTTGATACGTTGATCATATTAAGTAAAATGTTGTAAAAAGTCTACTTGTAATATAAGCAAATGTCAGCAAACATTATAAAAATTAAGAATATTAAATAGCCTAGACAAGATTTAATTGATTCACGTCATTTTTCGCACAATACAATAGCTGGATCTATCAGGTACAACGTTGTGTCATGTGCAGCCATCATGAGAGGTCCATAGAACATTCAAATGTTGTGCTCACTTGGCACTTTTTCTTTCTCCTTTTTGCATTTTCACTTCGTTTTCATCACTAAATGCAATTGTTGGAGTTTCACATCTCTTTGAGTAGTCTGCGTCTATTGTCCACGTCGAATTCACTGGAGAATAGAAACAAACCACGAAAAGAAACGCCCATCAGCTGATTCTGGAAAACTCACAGAGAGACATTAAAATATATTACTCTACACGAAACCTTAAAACAGGCGTATTTAAAAATATATGAATTAAGGCTTTCCTGCGCTGGAGCATGCAGTGAAAGAATTTATAATTTAACTAAGCTAAAGATGTCTGCGTCTCTTCATCAATTTTGTTTCACAATTATAGTCAAATCGATATATTATTTATCTTATGTTATAACTTTACGTGTGACCACGAGACCTCTTTTTGATTGACCCTCCCCTTGATTGCACATCATGATCTTTTATTGATCTTCATCTAGAGTTCAATTTTACAAGAAATTCTTGTTAACATGTTGAAATAGTTATTCTTACAAACATACAACTCAATATTATTGTACTCTCCAATAAATAATAAAACAAAAGTACATATTTGGGGAGTACTGCAGATAGGTATCTTTGCTGGAAAAGCCTATGATGACATTGCGAGTGACAAAATCTTCAATATAATACAGCGATGCCCTATATCTCTTTATATATTTTTGTTTCACTATCAATCGTCCATTGAATTTGTTATTTGTGCGACTCGCGCGTCTGTTCGGCTGGTTTGACGCTCTTGTACACGTCAATTGCTCTGGAAAAGGAAATATATCACTCAAAGAAACACATCTGTTTCACGCAGCCACGCAAGTAGTCATATAACTATTGACTTGTTAGAAGAAGGTAAATAACACAAGGAAAATCTTAGCAAAGCGGACATAAAAATTAGGAATACGAAAAAAATATTGGAATCACTCCATAAACCGTCGAAAATCAGCATAGCAAGAGTATTCCCGGGAAAGTAGGTAGTCTACTTTAGTAACGAAAAATATCATTATAGAGTAGTAACCATAATTTTTCATTGAGGACAATAATTATTTAACAAGGCGTTAATTTATAGAACGTAGCAATTTAGAAGAATGCAATGAATATAAATGATTATATCAAACTTTCTAGATAAAACCAAGTATAAATGTGTAGTTCAGCTTTTTATTTGAATATATTATTTTCTTTTTATAATTTGCTGTAAAAGCACATTCACTGTACTGAAATACCGAGTCATTCATTGCGTCGTCATTGTCGTGCCGATCTTTTTTTCAATTACAAGTTTATAGACGTGGACACACTGCTTGGTGTTAAACTACGATTTTGGTTTTTCACAGCCATGTCGTAGATTAAGCAACAAAGTTACCATATGATGTTGAAATAGAACTAATGTGTAGAAGACCCTTTGTAGCATTAATTTTCTCGTTCATCGTTGGAGCTTGGTTCAGTATGGCCCAATTATGATATACATTACGACGCCATTATTTTATGTCTCGTGATAGATATATTGTCGTGTACAAAACACTGAGGAAACTTGAGAGATTGTACCAATTGACATCATTACTTTAACGTAGTTCTTAAAACAATCTAACATACCTGGGAATACCATTATTATAATCTTCTCCTCCATACGTCACACGCAGTTTTTACTGTTTTTTGACTACATAAATCAAATCAAATCAAATATAATGAACATACCATTTTCTGTCGTGGAGAGAACCCACAATAACGAGTATCATTTCTCTGAGCGGACTTAAACTTTTGTATTGAATTTAATCGTTTAATGTTATCAGGCAAGGTGTTGTAAAATAATGTACATGTATTATGTGAATTTTTGTAGTGAGCTTTTGATACTGTCGCCTGATGAATATGATTACTACGTCGAGTGTTGTAGTTAAAGAGAACGGCGTTTGCTGAAAATATATTCCCACCCTTAAATAAGTCATTTTTGACTTACATAACAAGAGACAAAGTAATGGTAAAATATCTAGATAGCTTACATGAATCACGTGGGTGGGATTTACTGTGGAGTACATTTGAGTGTCTAGGATCTAACTTGTACTTATAGTCACTATAAAATGTTTAAATTGTCAAAAGCCTCCCTTGAAAATAAAGTGATTCACATCCTGTAATACCCCAATCATCTGAGCTAGCTACCGGGCAGTCGGAGAAGCAAAAACGCAGAGATAGCTTATGGGTACTTTAGAATATAAAGTCACCAATATTATCAGAACATTCATGGTAGTCATGATCGTTAGGCTTAAGAGAATTGTAGGGTTGCTTTGACCCCGATTCTTTATTCTGACATTTGAATCATCTTTGAGGAAATAGAAAGTGCGCAGAAGTATCAAATGTCTACAGTGAAATTCCAAGTAAGACGATACTCCACAGAAACATGTGACAATGACGCAGAAGAGTTGTAAATTGATCCCTGCGTCTCTTCGGCGCCAAGTACGTCGAAGAAGCTAATGCGTCATTTTTGAGGAAAGGTGAAAAGGTCATATGAACTGAACGCATTCAATGGAATATTACATAAGACAATACTTCTAGGAAGAATGTCACAACGTCGTTTCGGCTCTGAAGTGTGTCTAACTGGCTATTCGGATATATTTTTGGAAAATTAAAGGAAATTAGAGATATCGGAAATTTACCAATCTAATTCATTCTACATCTGTGTTACATTATCGAATGGATTTGCCAGTATTCTCTTTAGCACCATGTCAGCGATTCACACTTTTTCTGCAGATAATTGAAGTAAAAAAATACTTTTCCCGCATACATGGATTTTAATATGTCATTTAACATAGAACGCAACGAAGCTCAATTTTACGAGGCTAGTGTAAATTTACAATATACAATTCCACAAATACTTTACACCGCTACTCTGAAGCGCTCTACACTGTTCAAAAGTGATATATACTCTGGATTCATACACTATTGAGAAATTAGAAGTATCAATTTTGAAGTCCTACCGAGAGCGTTAGCGCATGTATTTGCGAGGCGGTACTTCCAGTAGGTCGATCCTAATAGCCGAGATCGCTAAGGCAATAGTGTCGTGGCGATCTCGGATCGAAGGATCGCGAGTTCTCGGGCATGGATGTATTTGTGTTCGACCCTTCATCGTCATCCTATCCCTTCATTAAAGAAGGATTAATAAATCCCTACGCGAGCAGGAGGCCCTTGCCCTTAATGGGGGTGTGCAGTTGGCTAACAACAACAACAACAACAACAGCAGCAACAACTCCAGCAGAGTGTCCAAGAAGACCTGGAGACTTCGTCTTCTGCTGCTGGCGGAGCTAAGTACAGTAGAACCCCAGTATACGTAACTAATTAGGATGTGGTCTGTTCGGACTGGGGAATTTTGGGATAATCCGAAAAATCCTACATACATACCGTCCATATACAAAATATATCTACAGGATTTACCAAAAACAATGCATTGTTGCGTGCGATATGAGAAAATTGCTGCGTAGCGACATGAAGAGGCAATTTTGCGAATATTAAGTACTGTACGCCCATCACCGATCGCATTAGGCAGTAGTTGCTGCACTGTTTAAAGGAGTTGAAGCACAGTTTACGACGCTGTTATCGGCTATTCTACTTACAGTGTTTACAATTGGGTTGACTTATAATTCACACCTTTTCGTTAGTAAATTAAGTTAATACAAATGATGTTTTTTCTACCCTGAAGTTTGTTCGGACTATCCGATTTGGGGAGTTAGGATCCGTGGGGTGCTGCCTTTGAGAACGGGAAAATGTACATGAGTATTGTGGAAGTGATAATATTGCTCTGACGGATTTAACACCATTTCCTTCCATCACTATTGCTCCAATTGGTTTGATTAATTTTCGAACAAAACAGACGCAAAACCTAAATGTGATGTAAAAGGAATAAGTAAAATATGCGCACATTCTCTTGAGCTCCGTAATCCCTTCCCCATCTCTTTATATATAGATAGTTGAACTTGGTAGAATCAGCAATTATGTCAGGTTAGAAACATTTAAAAAGTAGAAATGTTCGCTTCCGTACTTAACGATTTTTTCCGAGACATTTGTTTAATCAGTAGGCCCGAAATGTGCGCAATCATCCTTTGATTTGATTTAATTTTATTTATTTTTGTCAAAGAACATTACAATCTATATGCGACATGAGAAGTATATTACCTTACACTAAGAGAAAGCTTTCTTAATATCTTTCAGAACGTGTCAGCAATGGATACTATTTTACTTAATTAAAAGGTTTAAAAAATAATGATTTTACTTCATGTGTATAATTAAATAAGATATGTTATTTCATTAGTACGATTTACGTAACTCTAAAAGATTATATACACTGTACGAAGTTTATACGAAGTGTCTACGAAGTTTGCTAGCATATGTTTTTGCGAGACTGCAGCTCAAACATTGGAGCCTGGCACTTCCGTGTCCAGCGTCTGGCTTCACTGATTACCGAATTTGAGAAATGGGTAGTAAGAATTTACTTCTTTTGTGGCATACACGTCATCGTGGAGTAATGGCAGGAGAAATCTAAATATAAGTCTGAATAAGTAAATTTCTCTAGTTGGATATATGTAGCCGAAACATTCTCCACCGGACATACTAGGAGTTAGAACTATCAGCACACTTTTGGTATGTCGCGCAGACGGATTGAAGGAAACCGACCTATTTGGAACTAATGTTTGAAAAGTTGGATCCTCTGATCATCCATTTTTAGAATCTTTAGCATCTGCTTCAAGTAAAATCCCGAGACGTCTTTAAACTAGTGGCGGATCAATAGCACTTACATTCTCGCATTATTTCGAAATTTTGCGAGTTTCAAAATTTCAGATACGTCAACGAAAATTAAATATGTGCCGTTTGAAAGGAATTTATTACTTCCGAGAAGTGGTGAGAAAGACCACATCGCGGAAAGGACAACCAACGCATAATGCACTACTGAGATAGGACTTCAGTGCAAAGTCGTAAGGGCGATGGCGGAGAATAATTGCGGCTCTTCGATGGCGTAAGGAATAACAAGTTTAACAACAGAAATACACAGAACCATAACGATATTCTGATTGTTAGATTCACTCATGGCGTTATGGAGAATGTAGAGCCATGTAGAACTCTGTCGCGATATGGCATTCCGGCTCTTGAGACACGCCTACCGCCGGTGAGTGACCCAGTTGTCACTTGCTGACGTCAGCGTTCCGAGGTTATAGAAAGGCGCGGGTTTCACCCCTCGCTCATATTTATGTGCTACCACCCGTGAGGTCGGAGGCACCCGTCGCGCCCATTCTCACTCTAAGGACGAAGGGTTCACTACCCGGTTAAGTACAATACACTGTATTAACGATACTGTTTCATTTCTTCTGCACTAATTGCTGGAGTCCTTCCTCTCATCTAGCGACACTCTGCGGAAAGTATATTTAAAGTATCGTAAACAACACATTGTATACAATAAAGAACGGACAACGTTCAAAATATTGTCCTCATTACCTTCCCTTCTCTTGCCTTTCTTGAGCGCCTTTGATCATGAACGACCTACATTCAGAAACATCAAACGAAAGCAGTGTAACCAAATGTATGATTCGAATATAGATCGTTAGATCTACAACGGACACATGGCCCCCTCTGTAGAAAAACTTCAGAAATACAAAAGACGACAATGCTCATAACTTTGCTGATTTTCGCGTTAGGGTGACGGCGTATAAACCATTGAGGCTTTATAACGTGTTAAAGTTGGTATAAAAAAAGAACGAAACAAATTAGCTGACGTCCGACGCTTTGGAGACGCGATGCGAAAGGGGGATTGCGGTGAGCGACAATAAATACAAAAAAAGGTTCCGCGATGTGGTCTTTCTCATCACTTCTCGGAAGTAATAAATTCCTTTCAAACGGCACATATTTAATTTTCGTTGACGTATCTGAAATTTTGAAACTCGCAAAATTTCGAAATAATGCGAGAATGTAAGTGCTATTGATCCGCCACTAGTTTAAAGACGTCTCGGGATTTTACTTGAAGCAGATGCTAAAGATTCTAAAAATGGATGATCAGAGGATCCAACTTTTCAAACATTAGTTCCAAATAGGTCGGTTTCCTTCAATCCCTCTGCGCGACATACCAAAAGTGTGCTGATAGTTCTAACTCCTAGTATGTCCGGTGGAGATGTACGATGTTTCACTGCATTGTCTCACCGAGAGGTCGAAGGGTTCGAGTTCCAACGACCTAATTGCATAGCTAGGTTGAATTCACTCGCCGACTGGAGTATAATTCTAGCGAACGGCACTTCTCCATCACGTTCCACACCATATCATTCCTCTCTCATCCTTGTGCCCTCATTCAAAATACACACACACACACACACACACACACACACAAAGATTCTCGCACGCACGCAAATTCACGCACTCACTTGCACGCACAGACTCAAATGGATGCGCACGCGAAATTTTCTCAGGAGGCCTACAAGTAATAAAGTCCGTTCTCTGCCAGCCGATCCAGGAGTTCTAAACGACATTCCGTACTACAAACGGTGGATTGGAGATGGCTAAATACCCAATCACCGTGAGTAAAGTTGGCGAACAAGTGCAGCAAAGAAGAATATAAATGTTGAGTGGGCAGGGTATTGACAGAACATGACATCAAAAATCTATGTCTTTACAAAATAGGCGTTAACGAGAATTAATAACAGGTGTATATTAGGTATTCACACCTTCAACGTCCTACGCCGAAACACGCTAGAATCTAGTTCCCGCAATAGCAATACTCCCTTCAAAAATCCCTTCAGAAAAATCCCATAACTATAAATGAGTGAGAAATGTAAAATTGCTGTTCAGTCGATTCGGTCAATTTCGCCATCTCTTCCAGCTATCTACATATTAAAAAAAGCAAATAACGATCTTCCTATGTACACCAACGATACTAATTATGTTAAAGCAATCACAAAACAACTGATTTCTTTAATCAATGACTGTCAAGTTAATTTGTGGTAATTTTTTACAATTTGAAATTTCAAGAATATAAATTAAATATGGTTAAAATACACGCATTTTTTACGATATTTCCCTCATTGAATAAGAACCAAGAAAAACTCGACATTACAATTTACAATCAATTTCTGTTCTACTCTTATTCATTTGCAATTAATCAGACCAAGAAGGTCACAAATATATAGACTAGGTCAACGAACGATACGCCCCACAACATACATATATAAACACATTTTACAAACATATGCATGGAATAAACACTTCGCATAATGGAATTACATGGATTACTTACTTTTAGAAATGGCTCTTCGACACGATTGCTTTCTTCTAATATTTTCACAATTTTCACAGTGACGTTGATTCAGATATCGTTCTGGTCGTGGTGGATTTGTACAAAGAACATTGTGTTACGAAATATATCGAGATATTCGCTATTATACAAAATTCACGTTTACTTTCACTGCGATCTATAATTGATATCATTAAGCAGGACCTGCTGGAAATAAATGTTGTAGGAAACAAAATATTAACCCATTTACAACCTGTAATTTGTCCGAGCTACTAAATTACATGTGCGCACACGATGTCACGTCTAGTTTCCATAAACACTCTAACGCGAATGATCAGCAAGCCTGCAACCAGTGGCGAGTGGAAGGGCGGCCGAAGTTCCTATTGGTGAAGCGATTGACAAATTACATGGCGCTGCTGAATGGCTGTTGATGACGTACAAACACAAGATCGATACTTGAAGCCAAAACTAGGTAATTTTGAGTGGGGACAGCCTCGGCTCTAATTGGCCGACGCGGAGGTTTTCTCAATACATGACAAAATGGCCAAAGCTCGTCGCCAAATGGCTGTTGATAACGTGAAATGATATGTCCACAATTTTGGTCTACTTTTCTCTCATTTTATTCTTGACATTCCCTCAATTTATAATATCTAAACTGAAAGGCCATGTACTATTTAATTTCATTTTCTATGAGTAATAATCACGTGTGCAACCAAATACGAATTGTTAATCGCGTCTAACTGGACTGAGAAGTATCTTCAAGGGAATAACTAACATCCTATTAATGAAATATAATTCATACCCTTATTCTTTACACTCGTACGGCCTGTCTGACTTGACATCTTGAACTCATTTCTCCGCTCGTGTGCGAGCAGGCAGCGGGTTGTCCAACTGGTTGAAGACCAACTCTGAGAGGACATAAGAAAATGCTGCGTTGACTAAAATACACGCAGGAGGGTTTGAGTCCAACTGCTGGGGTTCGAGTCTCGACGATGACAGGATTTTTCACACTAGCCTGATAAGCAACTAGGTTGACTTCTCTCGCTGAATGTAGAAGAGTTCTAGCAGCCGGCCGTAGTGATAGGTTATTTTCCGTCTTTTCTCCGATCAATACAAGGTGAATGCCGGAACACTACCCTTCCAAACGGGCCACGGACCGCACGCAATCATTTCTTCACGTTATTTTCATATCCTACACCTTACACACACTTACATTTACATTCTCGACAATATCTCACATGCCGTGAGACAAGTCCGGAACTTAGCTTGTTCCGGGTGCGGGGGTACCTCGCTGGTAGGAGATATCAATCAATCCATCAATCAATCCATCAATCAGTCCATCCATCAATCCATCAATCAATCCATCCATCAATCCATCCATCAATCCATCCATCAATCCATCCATCAATCCATCCATCAATCC
>BOPP01000155.1:552676-611622 GCA_017312745.1 Gryllus bimaculatus
CTATTTATAGTTAAAATGACGGGAAGGGATTCTGGAACTCAAGAAAACGTGCGCAGATTATCTTCTCCCCCCTACGTCACATAAAGTTTTACTGCTGTTTTTTTAACTGGATAAATCGAAATTTGCTGTAGTCAGAATGTCATAGCATCGTTCCCCCATTGCGACGGAGTAACATACATGGATCAGAGGAGGCAACAACAACGCAATAGTTAAGGCAGAGTGCCCTACCTTCTTAGCCCATTACTTGTGAGGCGAATTCCAGAGCAGTTCATTTAACAACGGGTAACAAAAGTGCTCAGTCCCTCTTATTGAAACCAATATTGGTAAAAACGATTGCATAAGCGACAACTTAGGTCGATCGTTAAGTGAGTAGGCGGACGCGTCTACTATTCAGGCAGCGGGCAGAGAATGTTTAGTGCCAGTGAGTTTGTGGCCTTTTCTGAGATAAATGATTTCTCTGATCAACGGCTCCTTTGATCTCTTTAATTTGTATGCTAGCACCATTCACTATACAACAGTTGCCGATGACCGGGAGGTTATAGTTTCCAGTCCCGACGGTGGCAGGATTTTAAACATTAGCTATAAAGATGGGCCAAGTTCTGTCGCTGTCTCGAGGAGACTTCTACCGGGTGGCTGCTCTGATCAGAATTTTTCCGCGGTTTCCCCCATCAATTTCAAAGTGAATGGGGCAGTACCACACACACGGGCCACTGACGGCGCACGATCTTTTCTTCCCATTCCTTGCCCAATCCTAATCCTACTTTTACACACAGTTACATGCACTAATGTGTACACTGGAGCTGGGGCTTAGAGCTTGTCCCGGCTGGGTCGGTGCCCTGTTGGTGTGAGATACCTGGTCCGCAGTGAAAGGCGCGAGTGGTGGGATAAGAGGCCGCCATCTCCGAGCTCGACTCCCGTATATGTCTTTACATGGTATATCGCCTCCACCACACACACACACACACACACACACACACACACACACACACACTCCCTGTCTCTCTGTCTCTCTGTTTCTCTGTTTCTCTGTCTCTATGTTTCTCTGTCTCTGTCGCTGTGTCTCTGTCTCTCTCAGTCTCTCTGTCTCTTTGTCTCTCTCTGCCTCTCTGTCTGTCTCTCTGTCTCAAGTAATAAATTGTGCATTAATTCGAACATGACTTCTTCTAGAGGAAGCAGCCTTTCCCGTCCCTTCAACTTTCACAACTTACTAAATCAACCACAAAACTCCAGATGACTCTGAATTGAAATGAAATGAATTCAGCCCTGCCTTAGGAATTTTCTGAAGTTTGTCTCCTCCGAGGATGGAACGTCACACAATCAATGTATACCACAGGTCCCGCATCGCCAGGGGTCTTTACTTCCCATTCATTTGCCTTCCTCTCGCGCCTTTCACCGCATCAGCTGAAGAGGAGAGAGCTTAACTTATCACCGGATGTAATGGGTCAGTGACATCATTAGTTGCGTTGGCTATGTTACTGACCGCGCATACTAACAGTTGTTTTCAGTATCTAAATAGTTGAAGCGAATTCAACCACTACCTCGAGAATTCTCGGGGCTGACCGCTCGGAATGACAGGTTTTCGTGGTTTCCCCGGACAATATCCGGTAAATACCGAAGCTGTACACTACCAAAATGGGGACGGACCGCATGCCGTCTTTCTTATCGTCTCTTTACAATACACACACGGCCTGTTGCACTTACATGCACTACGCTACCACATATGTCGGGAGGCTAGTAGGGAACTCAGTGCATATTCTGACTTTGATGGTGCCTCCCCTACAGGCGATACCTGAAGAGGAAAACACCGCAAGTGGACTTGAATATTGTCATCGGATCGCATTTTCCGGTGGGGAAAGAACACAGACTCCTTCCGGATATAACGTGCTCTGCTCTCACGGTACTAAGGATTAAAATGATAGACACGTCCGGAAACTCGATATACTCAATCGTCCATAAGCAATCGTTCCCCTTCCTTACGTCTCTATTTAGGTGATAATTGCAGATGAACAGTCGCAGTATAATAAATAAAGAAATCGAATTTCGGAATTTAGTCGCTGCTTGTGATCCTGATGTAATAATAGGAAATGAATGTTGGCTATCGAAAGAGATAGCTAACTCTGAAGTTTTTCGTCCGAATTACAGATCGCTTAGGAGGGATAGAGACATTTGTTCAATTAAGGCATGTTTATAAATAGCAATTGAAAGAAATAAATCGACGATATGAAAACAATTTTACAAAAATATATTCACGATATTAAAGTTCTCATTAATGTTTCTACTCCTGCCAATCAGAATTTACAAGACATGATAATATTAGTAATTAAAGTTGACAATATTTTCAGGTGATAGCAAGTTAACCTACTACTTTATATGCTGGATATGGCCATAATCGCAGATCGTGAAATTGCCTACGACGCATTTCTGATCTTCTCAACCTGAGAGTTAGGCTTTCTCGCCGTCACTCAGCAACAGATACTGGGACATCGCAAGGATAGCGCACAGTATAACGTGCCCCGACTGGGAATCAAACCCGGGGTTGCGACATGGAATGCGAGCACTTCACACCAGTGAACTACCGTGGGGCAACACCTATGTACAGACTATGATAATATATTTTCCTGTCAGCCAAAGCCATCAGTAATCTTAAAATAGTCGTCCAAAAACAAATACGCCTTCAGATTGTTATGTTTCCTTTGGTGCTATAGTTTCTTTAAACCGTGTCCTTCACATTTTAGTTGATATGAAGATTCCAGAAGTCGTCCACCCGCGTACCGGCCTTGCGGCCATAGTTTAAGGGGTCCAGGTGATAGCACATAGACATTCCGGGTTCGTAGCAGCAGTACAGCTCTGAAGAAGGCCACAGCAAGATGGCCGAAACATCAGTCCAATCAACTGAGACGCGGCTCATCCCGGATAGCCAAGGACGCATAGACATCCCTATGCCGCGTTATAGTTTTCTCAAATGTGGCTTCCTCGTTGTCACTCAGCAACAGATACTGGGACATCTCAAGTAAAGCGCACACTATGATCTTCCCCGACTGGGAATCGTACCTGGGGTCGCGACATGGAAAGCGAGCACGCTGACCAGTGAGCTACCCGTGGGGCAATACGTTCGTGTAGACTTTCATAATCTAGTTTCCTGACACCCATAGTACTCAATAAAGTTTAAGATAGTCGCCCAAGAACCAAAACGCCTTCAAAATGTTATTTTTACTTTGGTACAATTGTACGTTCGAATTTGAGCCTTCAGATTGTACTGCAAGATTCCGGACGTAAAACAAGGCAGAGGGAAAGAATGATGCCAGTGACCGCAAACGCAGAGGGTTATGTTAAAATTGTCAAACAAAAACCCAGATTGACGGAATGGCATTTTTACTAGGTGTTCGAGAAACAATCGGAGAGACGACATATTTAGAGACCAATGATGTTTGTAGGAGATGAGTTGAAAATAGGCGGGAGTTTTGGAAGTGGCGATCGCGACGTTTGTATGCTACACTGGACCTAAATAATGAAGTTGGAAGACATCACTGCTGGTATAACACAGACTGATGGCTGTTGCCACTCCAGCTACTCTGACCGGATGTTCCAAGGGGTTGAGTCACGACGGTGGCAGATTCTTAATTAATTAAGAAATTAATTAGAAATTAATTAGAAATTAAGAAATTAACTAGATAGCTAAATCCAATTCAGCTGCTGTGCGATGGAAAATCCTAGCGGCCGACTTTTTGGTATATTTCCCTAGTTTCTCCTATCATTGCCAGGCGCATTCCGGAGAAGTTCTCCAACAAATGGAATGCGATCTGTGGGAGATTTTCCCCTCTTAATCTCCGTGCATTACCCTCTCCTTACAACAACGCATACGTTCTCTTCTATACCTTACTCTACAAAATATATCGAGGGACCGATCAAAGGCTTAACGTTGATCCCGTCTGAGGCTGTAACGCAATTTTGAAGATACCTGGATGAGAAAACCTCACATTCCGTGAGGTATCTCGGCTCCGGATCTGATATTCTAGTGGGGGAAAACACCTCAGAATGGCGACAACATAACTCACATTTACGGAAGGAGAAATGGTGCAACTACGAGGTCAATCGCGAAACTACGAGAAGCAAGGGCTAAATATGGCGAAGTTGGTGCGCGGTGTTACAAATCTCGCGAAGTGGTGAATTTAGGCAGGTGCTGGAGATATAAGGCAAGAGATTGAATACCCGGGCAAGTCAAAGCTATGGCCGAGAGAAGTGGATCACAGCTTCCGGTCGTTCCCGTCCGGGCGAAGGCAGGAATTTCGATATTAGCTTGACTGCTTCGTCGCATTCAGTCGCTGTCTAGAGGAGAATTCTAGAGGCCGGCTGCTGTGTTTGGTAGTTTTCCGCAGTTACTTCGATCAACACCACGCGAATATCGGAGCCGTCTTTTAACAAACGGGCCACGGACCGCGCACGATCTTTCCTTTCTCGTCCTTGTTCTATCATCACGCTTTACATAGAAACTTACATTAACATGCTGTACACTACCGCAGACCAAGAGGGCGGTCAAGAGATTAGAGCTTGTCCCCGCTGGAGCGGTGTCCTACTGGTGAGAGATACCTGGTCGGGGAAACCCCGCTATCCGACGGTAGGTTGGGGCTGAATCCCAGTAGCTTGGCGCTGAATCGCGCCATCTAGCAGGCCACTGCCATCTCTCGCTGAACGGTGAAAACACGCACTACAATAACGGGACAAACGACTTTAACCGATAACGCGCCCGGAATCACTATCACGTAATCATCTATTTATTTGGGGCAAATAATTTTGCGGCAATAATGAAGCAAAGTTGGCACCATTGGAGAAATTTCTAAACATGGAAAAGGTTGGCAAACGATGGCGAACATGATTTGCAATCGCAAGTGAGCGGGCGAAGGTGCTGCTGGCGAGCAATGGCGATGTTGAAAAGCGATGTCTAAAGTGGAGTGTGATGGCGAATTAGACGTGCGACGAGGATGTTGTCAATGATTTTGAAGTTTTCACGCAATGGAGAGGTTTGCAGCCTATGGTGATACTAAAATGAATGGTATAATTAACGAGAGATGATGCAGTTGGTTTGCAATGGTAATGATGTTCAATAGCGAATATGGCGAGCGATGACAAAGTTAGTTGGCAAAGTTAGTTGGTGATGGCGAAACTGGCTAGATGCGGACAAAGTTGTCGGCAGATGATGTTGATATGTAACCACGGTGTTCGCGTGCATTTCGATGTTGTCGATGGCAAGCCATGGCCAAGCTGCTCAAAGATGTCGGGAGATTGTAAAACAATGGCCAATTGTGCGACCGAAATTCAATTTGGTGGCGACAACGAAGCCGGTGTGTATCTAGTTTGAATTTTGTGCCTTTTGCATTGTTGGCCATGTCACATTTCATGGTATATCAAGATATCAATAAATATAGAATACGTGGTACGTTATTGACAGTGGCTTAAAAGGTGAACAGACATCTCCAATTACGAGACATTTTGGCTCATACTTCACTTATCGATTGAAGATTAGAAATTGCATAGTGTTCTAGTAACGAAAAACTGGGTAAATTTCGTCCCAATGTACAGTAATTATCCGGTAATATGTTTCAGAAAATCAGAGCTTAGTTTTTGCCCCTGCCGGGAGTCGAACGCGTGAGTGACTCACAGAAAGCCGTCATGCTGTCCATGAACCACCCGAGGGGCGCACGTTTAGACGTTGCCATAAAATTTGTGTTGATCAAACACGGCATCTACATTCGCATCGTACACAAATGCAAAGTTCTTCGTAAGACGAAAATTATACACACATACATTCGATCTGTGACAACGCGTAAACAGATTTGAATTACGTAATCTAAGGTCTCTTCACAAATTTATTATTCATATTTCATTTATCATTTTGTGACAAAGTGTCTGCGCTGGTTTAAAAGAAAAAAGCCTTCACAATAACAGAATTTAAATTTTGAATTTCCATTACGAAACGTCAATCACTGATGTCTTCAATAACACTCAAGCTGAAATATTGCAAACATTTATTATCATACTACATATAATAATGAACACTTCGCTTACAGCAGTTGGTGTATGACTTACTATTTGTTGTTGTCGATTCTCGCATTGTTGCTGATGCCATTTCTGCACTCTTGTAAATATGTTTCCTTACCACACATAATGTTTTTGATCTCGCAAAATACATAGATTTAAAAATGTCATACGTCACATGATTTTTAAAGTTCATAAAATAAACAGCTATAAGTTCGTAACTGTGAATTTTCTATGAGTTTGTCTTTAATACACGCGTTACTCTTGTCCACTTAGCATGGAAAAACACACACGATTTAGTTATAGTCACAAATCACTTTCATCACCACTGTGTTCTATAAAGTTTTTCTACTTCAGAGCGTGATAACGATGTCTTTAAAACTGCGTTACTTATCTTTGCAATAATTTTAGTACCACACACTTTTCCATTTTTTGTACACTTTGTATTTCAATAATGTTAAAACGCCGCAATAGAGGCTGAAACAAGTGTTTATACGCATCTGATCAATTTATGTTACCAAAATCCTATAATAAATATTCGCGCACAAGATATCACGTTTAGTTACGAAGACCGCGCCGACACGAATGTCCAGAACGCTTGATTCACACTTCCGCATTGGGGAGTTAGTGGTGGGGATGAATCCAAAGCCCTCATTGGTGTAGGCGAATCCCCGCTCCCTCAAACCCAAGAAGGCTTCTGCACGACGCGATTGGCGTGTGGTGACGTGGAACAGCGTTGGATTGCGACCCGACTCGCCTCCTTCCCCATTCTTTTGTTCGTCTTGCTGTTCTGGCTTCTGCGTCGTAACTTTTATGCTGTTGCTGCTGCCATCTTGAAAATATTACGCGTACTCAGCTGCAAAGTCTACAGCAATTATTTATTGTGGACAATTTATGGAAAGGCAATAATACAGAAATGCTGAGAAAGTTCTAAACTATATTTTACGATAATACAGCACACAAGAAAGTCGCCAAATTATCGATCTCGGTACTAAGTTATTCATTCGTATAGTGCAGTTATATAAGGTACAAATAATTGTTTGCTTTAAATATTACTATTCGTATGTGCTAGTCTTTGAAAAAGTCCATTTTAATTTTCTTTTGTGAAAACATAAGCGTTCCCCTCCGCCCTGTGAAAACTTATAACTCTACAACAATGAATGTGGTTGAATTATAAAAAAACTGGGTCATGAAAAACAAAACTTGAGAGTTTGAGTAACAGACTAATAAATTTTAGTACTGTAGCCTGGAGGTCCATTCTAGCGGGCAGTTGCTCCTATAGGTAGTTTTCCGTGATTTCTCTTATCAACACCAGGCGAATGCCGGAGCAGTACCCTAACAAACGGGGCCACGGCCCGCGGACGATCTTTTCTACCTTTTTCTTGTCTTATCCTCACCTCTCACTTACTTCCACTACCGTATCGTATTTACACTTACACTAACATTCACTACCCTACCATAAATGCCGGGAGACCGGTCGAGACCATAGAGCTTATCCAGGCGGGGCGGTGCCCAGCGGGTGGGAAATACCTGGTTGGGGAAAACCTCGCTAGCCGACGCTTGCGCATGGTGTCACCATACAGCGCAGGAAGCACACCATTACATCCAGAGCAAGCACATACACTACACTTACGGAACTAACGACCCTAGACCTTGACGCGACAGGTATCACTAACATTTCAAAAAATTCTGTTCAAAACTACCGTTACACCGGAAGAGTGTGAGCAGCAACAGATGTCACTGCACTGCCTCTGTCCGGGAGGTCCTGGTGGGTTCGAGTCTTAAAGGTGGTAGGATATTTGCCACTAACCAGATAGCTAGGTCAAGTTCTGTCGCTTCTGGAGGAGAGTTCTAGCAACCGTCTGCTCTTATCGGTAGTTTTCCGTGGTTTCTCCAAACAATACTAGGCGAATTTCGGATTAGTATCCGACCAACCGGGCTACGGTCTGTGCGCTATTTTTCCTTTCGATTCCTTGTTGTATCCTACATCTTACACTTAAACGTACATTCACTACACTACCACGCCATGCGCGATAGTTTCTGAAACCCGAATCTGTAGCCAAAATGCAACCTTTCATCTTTCGCAAATGAACTCTCTTTGCACAATAATGTGTTGTAAACACGTTAAAGTTAACTATTATGCACCCATGTCTTTGGTAGTTGGCTCTCCTCTCACGAGGCTCGTTTGCGAAGTTGATACTTTCTGGGATTCGCGCCAAGCGAAATCGAGCTCTCGAGCGTAAGTGAAATGACATTGTGTATTGTACAAAGTTCCAGCTGCAACTCTTGTGAAATTATTGTTTTTTCCGTAGATATACACTACGCTAGAAATGAACGTCACCACGTAGAAATAAATTCTACTTTTGATGCACAGTTCGCAATAAAGATAAATAGACCTCGCTGGTCTACGAATTTAAAATTGATAATGTCGGATATAAAGTAAATTCATTAAATTAAGAGAAATTAAGTACAAAATTTACCGCATTTTCCAACATTTTGAAGAAAGATGGAGAAAGGTAAACGTTGTAAAGAATGTTTGATTTAGAAAAATTGTATTCAATTAAGGCTGACTTCAACATCAAGATAGAATCAATACTATCATTTATTTCGCCTATTCATCGTCTATTTCCATTTTCCCAAAAATCTCGTTAATCACGAGAACGAAAGCGAGAAAACAGTATTTATAAAATAATATAGACCATAAACTGATCAACAAAAAGTGGGGGGACTGCTTTTCAAGAGAAAAACATTTTTATACACACCTAGTAGACTGTATATTAGAAGGCAATTTAAGTAATCAACAATCTTTGAATATAAGAAGAACTTGCTTTTAAACTCTTACTTTTGCCAATTTAAAACTGTAACAATATTTCAACAATGTATCCATCTCGACTAGTACAATAAGATTTGGAATTGCAAATGTATGGGTAGACCATCTACAAACGACCTAGATGCGGAACTTCTTTTACAAAATATTATACACACAACGAAACGAATTTTACAAGAAGTGATTCAGCATATAGACTGTACGCTAATGTTAGCAATATGAATGCGAACATTCTTTGGTCATGGTTTTAAAGGCTCAGTGAGCTTATCGATTTACAAGCTACATTTAGATACCTACTCCCAGCAATCGTTTTAATACTTCGTGTCTCACACACCGCACGTTTTTTTAGACCAGAGATAACATTCTTTGAAAACAGGATTACCAGTATGCTTTTTGTAGAAGAGAGATCCAAAGCAAGAAATAGAAATACAAATATGATCGATTGCATCGGGCGAAGCAAAGCGGCAGCCTGAATAATTTGGAAGACATTTTCAATACAGAAATCGATATTTAAGATCCAGTGGTTTCTAGCATTAATTTCGAAAAAAGGATTAGACACCCAAACAAATGAAATATTCATTCTGAAATCTATGGTGGAAAAGGAAAACGGATGTGCGAAAGTGACAGACAGGAAGGAGGATGAGGAGGAGGAGAAAAAGTATGAAGAGGAAAAGAAATGTGCAAAGATGAAAAAAAATTAAATAATGATGAAAGATTTGTAAAGATAGCATAATTACAGTAGATGTTTTAGATACAGTAGATGTTTTATATACAGTAGAATTGGACAGCCAATAGTAATAGTTGACACAGGAGATAGTATGAGGTTGGTTCCATAAGCGATTGTGACGATAGCAAATGGATTGATGTTATCCAATGGCGAGAGGGCCAATATTAAATAGATTATTGGTATTATATGCGTTTTCTGATTGTGACAAGATCGGAATTAAAATTAAAAAATTAAAAGGAAATACGGAATAAGCCTGTGAAAGACAGAAACCTTTACAATATGAAGATGATATAATTTGATGAAGGGAATTCCAAGACATAAAAATAAAATAAACACAAAATAAGCTCCAGGCTACTGTGTAAATTTAGTCATGTTAACACTGGAAGGCCTATTAAAAGAATCACGAAGACCAACAGTAAATAAATAAATCGTGAAAATAAATGATTTTATTGGTGGCGAGGCACAGGTCATTTATCCTGCCCTTCCGTCTGACGACTTTTGAAAAAATAATACAATAGTTCATGTTAAGAAGGTTATTCAAAGATATATACATAGGAAATTTGGATAAGGGGTTTCTCACATTAAAGACTGGAAAGAAAGCGAGGGAGGAAATAGTTGTCAGAAAAATGAATGATCTCACAGTACTTGTGAGATTAAATTTTTTAATTTCAAGTTAATTTCAAGCTAAGATTGCGTTCAAAGTAGCATCATATAAAGTAAACAATAATGTTTCGGAGACTCATGTCAGAATCGAAATTTTTGTTAAAACGGCAATGGGTTGGTGTTTCGGTTTCTACAGAGCAAATGCGAATTCTAGGTTCAGGCGCTTACCACTGCAACCCGCATGACGCGAACGCAACCCGCATACCTTGTTCGCATGCTTGCAGTTGAGAGGAGTTGCCAACACGTGAGTAGTAAATGTAGCGGCGAATGATAGGAATTTATTTTGTTCTGCCAGTACGAAATAACTTTGAAGTATCTTATATATTCTCTCAAGTTTTTCAGTAGCCAGAAAACTGCGTTATCTCCCAATCCAATACACACAGTTTTTTTGTATATGAATTCAATAAAATGTCACCATAGAAATTTCAATCATTTTCTTAGTATTTCGGACTATATACCGGCTTATGTGGCTCGGGCCATGAATTTATGGCACTGTAGCGCATCTCTTCGGGAGATCATAGGGTTCAAATCCCGTCGGTGGCAAACGTTTTGACACTAGCTTGTCAGCTGGGTCAAATGCAGCAGGTCTGGAAGAGAATTCCAGCTGCCGGGCCGGCTGCTCTGATAGGTAGTTTTCCGGGGATTCTCGGATCAACACTAGGTGAATGCGGCGGCAGTTTCCTATGAAACGGGACACGGGACGCCCACGATATTTCCTTCCTTGAAAGGTCTAGGAATATGGTCTGTCCTCTCTGCACCCATTATCCACTCTCTCTCTCTCTCTCTCTCTCTCTCTCTCTCACACACACACACACACACACACTCACACACACACACATCCACACATCCACAACTTTCCCCTTTCCTATCCATCAAAACTGTCGGAAGGAGAGTCGGAAGCATAGAGCGGGTCACGGCTGGGACGGTGTCTCGCTGGTGGGAGATGTCTCCGGACTGTCATCACATATGGAAAGACTGATGATGACGACAAAAATGTCGAAAACCGGCTGTCTAATCGGCTGTCAAAGTTCACAAAAATGACTTCCATTATTTCATAATCTCTGACAGAGACACTACTACCTCGCACCTATCCCACAACAGCATTCGCAGAGGCAATGTTTGGTTAATTCGGTGTGCCGAACAGAAATAATTGATGCTCTGCCCAAGGAATCAACCGAACACGGCGGCTCTCATTCATTCCAGTGATAATTTGTGAAATTGATATCTGTAAAGAAAAGATTAACAATAACCTTAATACGAGGGTTGTGGCATAAGTCATGTCAACTATATTTTTTGTGAGAGTATGACCACTGACGAAATTTGTGAAATACACTCATGAAATTAGAAAATGAACTATGTGCATGGATATTTAACGACACACCAAAATTGTGTTTCTCGTATTTACAAAGGTATTCGAAATTTCATGTTCCGAACCGTTTAAGCGTATACGTGTTCATAACATTCAAAAAGTCAATTGGTAAGTAACAGGTCAATAGAATAAATAAAATAAAACTGGCATAGTAATAAGCACATTAGGGGGTGAAGAGAAGGGGGGGATCGAAAATATAAGGGCAGAGGCGTTGGTGCGGACGATCTTCTGTGGCGCTGTTTGATTTCAGGTGCTGAGGAGGCCAAGCACTGGAAGGAGACGGCGGGACGCCCGCGCCAGAAAATAAATAGTTAAAATAAACGTCGGATAGATTAGAATGTACTCGGCTTCTGATGGCAGATTTTTCCCCCTTCAGGGGTTTTTTCCTGAGCCGTACCGTATGGTCTCGTTTCCGCGGCTTTGATGCGATGGAAAGACCATTTGGGGTGAATACCAGAATTCGAAAGATTAGAACGCGAAAGGATGTAGGTATTGTAATGGCTTAAAGGCCTTCGGACTACCCCCATAGGATCAAGTAATCTAATTACCTATTAAATAAATAAATAAAAACATTCAAAAAGCATTACTTATCCATTCTAAAGGGCTTATTTTGCAGATGCTCGATTAACGCACGTGCCACGTCGGTTCCCTCACTCACAGGTCGTCACGCGCGTTATTGATCACTGGTTGCTGTAGGTGCCCTCTAAGTCTTTCCTGCCTGTTTGGCGACTTGCCGATGTGGAAGAGCATTATCCCTAAGTGTTTCCAACAGTTCCCTGTGACATTGTTGGGCATTAATTATTAATGGAGAACGGCTACCTTTGTGTTTGAGCGCTGCTTGAAACGGGTTACATTCATCTGGCACGGTAGCTGATAAACGAATTTCACATTCCTCTGCGTGCTAATAGAGACTCAGACAAAGCCATATGTTGTTGTGAACACACATTAGTACTGAACTTCCCCTTCCCTTAACCCGAAAAATTGTGTGATCCGATAAAATAAAAAAAATAGTTGTCATGAGTTCTGCCCCAACGCTTGTGTTAACAAATCATACTCCAGAACATTTTGTTGTAGCTTTTGACATTCAAAGGATTATCAAATGAAAAATAAAATTCTCATAATTACATGTCATAGTATACGTTACATCACATAATAACACACACACACACAATAGTACAAGTACGCGTTAAACATGTACTTGTACCCAGAATCACGCTGATTACTTGACTGTTAAAAAGGATAACACACTCATACAAAAGTTGAATTATGAATACAGATGGTAATTTTTTGACTAGAATTGATAAAAATGTTCTCGTGTAATAAAAATTATTTTAATGACAAATCTGTTGCACATTTTCGCGAATATCGCTAATCGTGTCCTTCGCGAAGGAACGTGACACTCGCAGGCAATTATTTGACGGAGAACGACTCTCTTGGCATATGAACTTTGCTCCAAACGGGATGCAGTCATCTGGCATGACGGCAGTTGGACAAAAGATTTCACATTACTCTATGTGGTAACAGAAACACTTATAGAACCATCAATTGTTGTAAACACACCTTAGTAGAGAATTTCTTTCACGAAACAAAAAAAATCGCGTGATCTGATAACATTTATTTTAGAAAAAAATACTTTTCATGACTTCTGCCACAACCTATGTTTTTTTCTGGTGATACATTACGCGAAACCCGTAGTAAGTCTCCCAAAAGTTCTTCATACCCTTTCTTAAGTTTTTTTAAGTAATGCAAAATCCACTATTTAAAACTGCACAACATATCAGATGACAATGAAACTCAAAACCTGACAAAAACGAGAATCCGTTGTCGAAAATTTCCAATAATGATCAGACTTTGAAAAAGGCTATTATGAACTAAAATGTGCCTTAAAATATCATTAATGTAACTACACTGAGGTGACAAAAGCTATTGGATAGCAATATGAATATAAACAAATGACAGCAATATCACGTACCAAAGGTGTAAGAGGACGGAAAAGGCATTAGAAAAGCTTTCATTTGTACTCAAGTGATTTTCGTGAAAATATTTCTGACGTGATTATGGCATCACGTCAGGGATTAGCAGCAGACTTTGAATTCAGAATGGTAGTTCGAGCTACAAGCATGAGCGATTCCATTTCGGATATTGTTTAGGAATTCAATATTCGAAGATTAACAGTGCCACGAGCAAGTCGCGAATACCGAATTTCAGGTATAACCTATCACCACGGACGCCGCAATAGCCAACATCCTTTAATTCATGATCGATAGAAGCGGCGTTTGTGCAGTTTTCAGCGTTAACAAACACTGCTAGGAATAACCTCAGAAATCTGTGAGACGTACGACGAACGTATTCGATAGGATAGTGCGGCGAAATTTGGTATTTAATGCACTATGGTAGCAGAAGACCGATTCGAATGCCTTTGCCAACAGCACGACATCCCCTGCAGCGTCTATCCTCCCTTGCTCTGCCTTGGGCTCATGACCATATCTATTGAGCCCAAGGCAAGAAAGACGAAAACCGTGAAGTAGTAAAATGAGACCTGAGTTGAGTTGATAAGAGCTTATGGTAGGGTTGGAGAGGGGCGCTGGCCCCACGAAGGCATGGACCCATAGTTCTCAACAAGGCACTGCTGACAGTGTCTCTATGATAATGTGGGTTGTTTTAAATGGAGTTGACGAAGTCCTCTAGTCCAACTGAACCAATCATTGACACGAAATGATTGTATTCAGTCACATGAAGTCTATTTGCAAACATTTATATATTTCATGTTTTCAAACTATAGAATTTTTTGGACGAAAATATAACATGACACCGGGCCACAATTGTTCGCCAGTGGTTTGAAAAATATTGTGAACAATTGTAGTGTATGATTTGGCTACCCAGATCACCTGACATGAATCCTATGGTACGTAGTTGACAGGTCAGTTCCTGCACAAAATTCTGCACCGGCAACACTTTCACTATTATGAGCGGCTATAGAGGCAGCATGACCCAATATTTCTCTAGAGGACTTGCAACTACTTGTTGAGTCCATGCTACGTCAAGTTTCTGACTTCGTCGGGCCAAAGGAGGTCTGACACAATTTTAAAAGATATCCCCTTACTTTTGTTACCTTGGTGTAATTCAGGCGTAAAAATACAAAATCATGGAATGTTATTCTTTCGAACAAGGCGGCCTCCAAAGGATTGTTTTTAAATTTAGGCGGAGACTGATATACGTTGAATAAACTTCAGTTTGCAAATTGAATTACAATGTTTAGTTAATTTGGTGTGCAGAACAAATAATGTATGCTCTACGCAAGAAATTAACTCAACACTGCAACTCTCAACCAATCTAAGGACATCTTTTTATACATGGTGTTATCGACAACTGTAGAAGAAAAAATAAAATAATGTTACAAAAGATTCTTCTCATTTTTTCTATGAGATCTGAGATATAAATGAAATATCAATCTTGTTTGTATTAAAGTTTTTAAAAGGCCAGTTAAAAAAGAAAGGAAACGATGAAACTTTGAAAATAAGCTCTTAAGACAATTTTAAGCATAATTTGTCTAATAAATTACTTGAATATTCCGAATTGCTAAACCGTAATAAGCACTCAAAATTTGGTTTGCAAAAATGCATTCTAGGCAAACATTTACATTGTAGAAGCATATAAACACTCGAGAAACACATAAATTGTTTATTCTTTAGAAAATAAATTGATATATTTGTTGAAAGAGAAAAAACAACCCAGAAATATAAAACAGTGAAATTGTGTAAATTGGGTGCTTTTTATTTCTGTGTTAATTTTTCTTTCTGAATAAATATATTAATTTCTTTTGTAAATAATAAAAATGTACTTGTTTTTTATTGTTTATATGCATCTTCAGTGCAATAGTTTTTCTCCAAAGCAGTTTGTAAGCAAAATAGCAATTTGGAAATTTCGACGTTTCCTCCCAGGACAGCCTGTATATTTTATATACTTTCATATTCATATTTTTACTGTTCTTTACCCCAAAACATCAAATTAAATCAAATATTATTAATGGTAAACAATACCATACCTAAACTGATTTTTATGAAACTGAGTTCACATTCATGATACATAAATCTTGCAACTTCTTTCTTGTAGTAAATATATCTGGATCGTTTCGATTAAAGCTTGTTCACAATCTCCTTTAAAAAGAAAAAAAAAAAATAACCGTTAATACATGATATCACTCAAATACTACAAAAATTGAAACATTGCTTACCTTCACTACCTGGAGACACTGTTGAATTGATTCCTTGAGCTATGTATTGTAATGTATCAGGTTATTAGTTTGGGGCCTAATAGTAAAATGTTTGATGAAATATATTATTGCCAGTACAGGTGTGTGTACGATTGAAAATATATCTTCTCTATAATTTCAATTATAATTTTCAAAAAACGAAACGTATTTGCACACGTAGTCACTCTTGGTAGTCTTTTTATTTAGTATTACTTGCACCTCTTTTCGCCTTTTAAACATTATCTAAATGTTTACATAACATCTAGATACAAGTTGATTACTACTAGATTGAATGGATACATTAGAATCCTGGAAGAGATTCCATTATTTGACAGAAACCAAAGTACATTCTACAGCGTCTAGTATTATTATATACTAGCATCGAAGAGGTATCCTTTAATTAAAGCGACAAAAATTCAAATAGAATATTTGCGTTATTTAAGATTCTGTGTTGTATGTGATTCCCATAGCATGTTATCGCGCCTGGGAGCAGCGTACAAATCGACTTTTCTTACAATAATTAAGTGCGTTGGCAAATAACCCGCGCTTCATCGAGAAGACATGCAGTGCCTCTTGCCGCATTTTGTGATTGTGTGTGGAAATTTTGGAGGAGCGAAACGGTTTAGTGGCGGAACTGCAAGTCACCCATCGTCGCCCTGTCGTTGGCGTGGGAGCCACCGTTCTGAGAGTAATCGCGACTGACTCTTCTCTTCTACCTTACACGCGTTGCAGCTTTTGCGTGTGTCGGGTGTGTCGGTGCGACTTTGAATTCACCTCCTGTGAGCAGCAAAAAGTCTAATTTTCGCGATGCAACTTTGTCTCTGACCGTGACGCTCTGTAACTCAAGCCCAAAAAATGTCAAATTTTGGACTTAAGCTAGATAGACAAATACAATTTCGACATTGTCTGGAAGAATATTTAGGCTGGCAGCCTTGATTCGTAGTTTTCCATAGTTTTAAACAACCTTTAGTGAATGTCGGAACAGCACCTTAAGAAACAGGTCACGGACTCTCATACTTGCTCCCTCGTCTCAACTTACATACACATACGCAGACACTTATACGCACTAGACAAAATCAGAACGTAGACAAGCGAATAGCACCTCTCCGCGCTTGCACTTGGAACGCCGCGAAGTTGCAATCCTTAAAGCCAGCAAATCTGAACATTTGCAGAAAACTGCAACTCGATATCTGGCTTACAAGAAAACGTGCTCAGTGATTGACACGAATTCAAACTCCGGATTGCTGTTTATCGCCCGAGACCGCGGCTGGCAGGCCAGCGGCGATAGCAATCGCGCTGCGCCGAGAACTCCGCAGCTTGAAGCCGAAATCCCTGCTATTTCTCTGGCGTCTCAGAGCGTCAGGGGTACTCGTCTGGGTAGAAACGCCGGACTACTAGTCGTATCCGTCTACGCCCAGACCAAACCTTAGCATCCGCTGGAATTGATTTCGCTTCTTGCACTAAATCCTAAAGTTATCCTCTGTGACTTTTAACGGCCAGACATTAGAACTTGGCGAGCCTTGAGCCAAACAGAAACGCAACAAAATTGCCAATCTTGTAGCGACAAGGCGGGCGTAGAGAATCTGCGCACCGAAAGCCCCACGCATTTCCGAAGTACGAACAGAAACCGGCGTATTGATTTTTATTGATTGTGAAAGGCGTTGAATGTTGATGTTCCCCGCTCAATTGCCTACTGGATCCGATCATAAACCCATACATGCTTGTGCGTCCCTTGCAGCGAAACGCAGTTAGTTTCGAACTACCCGTACACGAACTGGCGCAGCGTTCGCAACCACAGTTGAATTCTCACTTGAGCAGAAACCAGTAAATACGAAAGACGAGATCGACGAAGCAGTGAATCACTTCACGCTAACATGAAATCGGCTTTCAAGCAAAATACAATTTCACGCGTGTAGAGAATTCTCGCCCTGAGCTCACAGATGACAAAGAAGGATCTTAAAGAAATTGCTCAGAAACTGTCAAGTTCATCGCCGCCTATGGCATCCCGTTGACGAGAGCGGGCGCGCAATCTAAGCAGAGAATTCCGTTCACTCTACGGATGAGAGACGCTAATGTCGATACTATTTCGAAATGCAATCTCCACGAGAGGCACATTTGGGATCTTTCTCGTCGCTAGGCCGCAAACCGGGAAGCTAAACTGCCGATTTCAGAGCAACGCCGGACGGGGCGCCCGCGTCCACCACCTCGGGCCCGTTTACGCGTGGCGACGCGACAAAAAGCGAAGTCTTTAGCGAATCGCTTGCGTTGCAGTTCGCGCGTTCGAAACGGGCGCCGCCTCGCTGCCAATTTGCTGCCCACGCTGTTGGTGTGCGCCAGTGACGCGTGGGGGCGTTCAGCAGCAATATCCATTGCCTTTGCCCTCTCCCACCTCTGCACGCCGAGTAACGGGAGAGAAGCTTTCGCGCTGAGCTAAAACACCTCAATGCGGAAGGCAGGTGCCCGGACGTCTCACCGCAGAACAGCTGCGCGCTCTGCGGGCTCGGAGTCGAGTTTTACTCAGCTCCTGAATGCGTGCCTGGCGTGTGGCTATTTTCCCAAGGCGTGGAGGATTTGCGACCATTGCACTAATACCAAAAACCTGGCCAAAATAAACTATTCCGATCAGCTTATAGACCTATTAGGGTCTACTCTCCACCTAGGGAAAACGTTTGAGAGACTGATCCTGTTCACTTGCAACAGGAAATACGTCGTCTCCAATCTTCTCAGAATGAACAATTTGCTTTCGAGCTGTCACAGCTCGCGCAAGCAGCTTACGCGGCTTTGCACGGAGAGCGCCTCGCCCTGAAAGAGACGCAGAACCATGCCGTGGTCTTTCTGGATATGCCGGTCGCTTTCGACTCTGTGTGGCATGCGGGGTTTGCTTGAGTGCCTTGCGTGGCGGGATGAGCATTGCTACGTCAGGACTGCATCGCGCAGTTTTCTTCTCTGACAGCAAGTTCAAGTGCGCGTCAATAACGTATACTCGTTCCCTCAGACGAGCCAGAGCAGCGTGCCTGGTGAGTTTCTTCTCCTACCCTCTTCGGAATTATACGTAATGACGCGCGCCGCTCTGCTGAAACAAGAACTGGTATTAACGCTGCGGGCTCCTTGATGTCGCGGATGATTTCGCGTACTACGCGAAATCGGCGAACGGAAGGCAGCAGTTAAATACTTAAGTGACTTGTTCTGCCCGCCTTCTGAATGCTAAGTCGAAACGCCTCGTCTTCAACCTCGAAAAATGCGTCGCCGTCAACTCACTCGTAAGAGGCTAACCCCAATGAAACGTGAGCTTGCTGGCACGCATTTACCTTGGCGAGCGAACGAGATACTTGGCTGTCTACTGTGACAGCGCCTTCGCTGGCAATGCGCACGCCTCGGTATCTCGCTGCCAAAATTAAAACACGCACCTCCTTTTGAAAACCCTTCTCCGTTCGCCCGATTACAATTCCTCTAAAGCGCCGCTTATTCACAGCTTGCGTGCGTCCCTTGTGGCGTACGCTTGTGAGGTATTCGCGGCAGCTTTCCCTCCACTTGCACCCCATCCGGTAGCGAAACAGAGCGGCGCGCCTCGCGCGCGCCCGCACTGCCTTTACTAGACCCGACCGAAACCCAAAAAATCGGACGTCTTCAGAATCTTAGGCGTTCGCAACCAGTTCCCGCGGAGCTACAAAAGAGGGCGAAGACGGCGCTCGCAAGGGCACTGAGGCCGTCCACTCCGCGCATCCTGCGCGAGACCGGCAAGGCGGCGACACGCGGCGTCACAGGCCTTTCACAGAAGAAAGGCCACAGCACGTCGCCTTCACCTTCCGCGCCACTGCCCCGCACAAGCTCTCTGAGCTCTGCGACGCGGGAGCCAAGTGCGTGACAGGGACGCTGCTCACGGATGCCGGAAAAACCCGCGGGCCGCGATGCGCGCTCCGCTGGGCCAGCGTCGCTGGGACCGAAGACTCGCGGCGCCATGGACGCTTGATGAAGTCGGCGCCGTGGCTGCTTTAAAATGTTAAATATGGTTGTGAAGTGTGTGTTTGTATGAATGAAGAATGGATGCGTTTGTAAATATAATTATTATGAATGAATGCGAATGAGAAAAAAAAAATTAAAAGCAGAAAATTGAACAATTTCAAGACTCCCAATTAAAAGTTTAATAAAAAGAAGCCTAAAAACTAACAAACCCCAAAGTGGAATGTGTATAGTTATAGTTATAGGGATAGTTTTAGTTTGAAGCAATTAAGCCTTCCCTAACTGCACAGCCAAATCGGCTGCATTTATTCATAATGTACCCCAAAGATAAATAAATTCCTGCCTCTCCAGGGAAACTGGAGGGGGAAAAACTATACGCACTACATATTCACAGATGTTTGGAAATCAATTGGTATCTTGCTCTTGGAGATACCGGGGTGGGAGGGAACCCTCACAAGGTGTCGGTGTGGCATTTCACTTAATAATGAGAAAGAAACACCGCAACCTTCCTGCTATTACATTCACGACACTTACGGGAAAATCGACTAAGTTGTTGCTGCACCCGGATCGGTATGTGTATTCACTACTAAACGAATCATTTCCATGGAACACGAGTAATATCAAATTTTCTCAAATAACGATAAAATGGGCTGACGTACTTTTATTTGGAAAAAAGAAATTATATCCTTAACAACTTGTTTACTAATTTTTTTCATAGGTCAGGGATTTTTATCAAATAATACTGTGCCCCTGCCTTTAAACAGAATTCACTGTTTCTGTATGTTTTCTATTTACTACATTGTGATTTCACATTGATACACTTTAGGATAATATAACTGTTGATAAACGTACGTATGATTAATACGTGACAGCACATATTCTTTGCTAAATATAAAAGAGGAAAAATTCAATATTTCGTATTAATATAATTCGGCGTTTTGAAAACACTCTATGGTGTTAAAGAAAATCGATTCATCAAGAAACAGACATCACTATATTCCAAACTATTTTGGAGAACTCTCGTAATAAGTAGTGAGAAATGTTTCTAAACAAATTCGTGAAATTAAATTCTTCCCGTATAGTGAGTGGTTTCAGAAGTTTTATTCACTGAAAGAAACATATGATCATTGTAATATTTTGATTCTGTTCGGAAGTTTCCTTAACATAATTTTTTTAAAACATTGTAACATTCGTTCCTTCACAAAGCACATTTAAATTTAGAAATATTCATATATTAAATTATAATAATTATAATTTAATAATAATAATATATATTAATAAATATATTTAAATTCAGAGATTAAAACTCAATAATATTTGTACCTGAAAATCATGACAATCTTCGTACAGCCCATGTAACATAAACGTTCCTGAGATGAAACTTGAGTCTCAGTGTGGCACTGATTCGGTTGGTACAACAATAATAATCATGTTTGTATCAACGAATCAGTGAAACACGAAGGCCCACTGACAGACGAAGCACAATTCTCAAATTCTTGAAAGTGTTGTTGTATCTGAAAACAATATTCATTAATATAATAATCGAGTTAATTCCACTTAATATTTACGTTGAACTATGAACTAGCTACATTTTTCAACATTTATATTAGGTTTTTAAAGCACAGTGATTTTTCACATACCCGTACATCCACATGGAATGACATACATAGCAGAAATAAATTCTAGAATTAATAATATTAATAATAATAATAATAATAATAATAATAATAATAATAATAATAATAATAATAATAATAATTTCCCAAGTATCAACTGGGTCAACCGAGAGTTGAGCTCGAAATTTTAGGTACACGTCCATTTGCAGAGATGAAATTTTGTAAAGTGCAACTCGTCTAAGTGGCGGGAACGTGTTTAATGAAAATGGAAGAGTCTTTGAATACAATTTGAACTTGATTTCTATGTAACAGTGTCCGTCCAAACTTATTGTTTACTTTAATGGAGACGGACAAATTCACAAGGGGGTGGCGACAAATGGTGTGAGCGGCTGATGCACACGTGCGCGCAACGAATGTTTGGAGCAGGTGCCGAGGGTTCATTTGGCATGACATCATGAGGGCTCATTCGCGCCATGCAGGAGTAGATGAGACTCATTGCGATATCTGTTTCAATGACTTGTAACAATGTACAATTTTGATATCTTTTTGCATTTAAAATTCCTGCTAATATTGTGACTCAAAATAATACCTGAAGCTCATTGGCTCAAGATGGCTACGATGCGCAAGAGCCCCACCTCTGCCCCGCCCTCACAAGATGAGCTACCGAGACGATCGACACTCACGACGGACATATGTCACGACGTAGTGCCCCAAGGGGTTTACATTTCACCAACTGGTTACAGTTGGACGTTTAACAAATGGGAATATATTTCCTACGTCGCAATGGTCTACAGCTGTAAGAACTCTGTACCGAAGAATTGACGGCCCTAGCCCGGATCTGAATTCGGATATTCCATTATTTGTCAGAATCTTCTGCTGTCATGGATGGATACATAGAGATCCGGGTTCGATTCCCGGCTGAACCAGTTAATACTTTCAAATGTCAAAGCATAATTTATAACAATATATTTATAATATAAGTATTGTATTTTTAAATTTTTATAGATCTTAATGGTTTGTTATCTGACCTTCTTATTTTAAAATCGAATGTTTAAATATTATTAACAATTTTTTTTATTTCCCTTACTTAACATTTTAATCCTGGATTAGAACCTTTGTCCAAAATTATATTTGGAATCAATGGCATATATATATACTATATATTATATTATATATATATATATATATATATATGTGTGTGTGTGTATAATGTTAGAAAAAAGTATAAATCAAAAAAAGAATATCGTAAGAAACGTAAACACGTTATAGATTTTAAACATAAAAGAAATTTTATCTCAATTGTCAGATAAATGTCCTCACCTGAATATCAATGGCGATCTGTGAAACCATCTTGACGTGAACATGGTAGAGAAGCAGCATGATACCCGGTGTGACATTGATTTTAGGGTACTACAAATGTACGTATGTGGTACCCAATAAATCAACGTGACACAGAGGTCATAGCTTGAAAAAAAGTATTTCCCGTATTTTCCAGTGTTTCCTGTAAGAAATCTTTGTTTCCTGTAAGAAATTATAATTTTTTTATAATCCACAATCAAAAAGATACAAAACTTTATGCACAATCACTATTTATGGATTTTACTTTGTAACATAATACAAAACATATTGAATATTAATTAAATTAAATAATGAGTAGTTGGAGAGTAATAAATAGGGGATGAATTTTGATGACTTCAAACATAACCAAAAATGCTCTTAATATGATTTTGAACGATCTAAAAGCAAAAAATGGTATTACAACCAGTTCGAAAGAACTTAAACCTTTGGATATGTTACTGATGTAATTGAGGCTTCTTCCTTCCGTTCAAGTGGACTCTGCTTTCAAACTTGTGTTATGGACTGTTCTTTACCAGTAAATCTGTTTTGAGTTATCCCGAAATCAGCCGACAATGGCTGACATTTAAATTTCTGAGCGAAGAAAGCGAACAAGTTTCTCTTCGGCTTTTGTTGAATATTATTTGAAGCAAGTCCCATTAAACTGATATTAAATCGATGAAATCAGCAAAAAATGCATAAAACAAATGAAAAAGATAAAAAACGACTCGAAAAAATTTCGACGAAAAAGACGAAAAATGATGACATTGGGCCATCTCCTTTTGTCATAACATAAAATTAATGTCTATACTAAATGGCATTGTTCTAAAGCCAAAATATGACATTCATTAAAATTCGCCGGTAGTAATAGCTGAATCTTTTCCACAATTTTTTACACCGACTTGGTGTATTTATTATGATGTCTGGATGCCGTTACTGTAGGGCTTTGAGACACCGTGCATACGAAGTAGTGGATAGTCGTAGTGGATACTAGGTTCAAAAATTTTGTTGCATGAAGAATCAACCACTCACAGGGACTATACTGCTTTGAAGGAAATTCTTCTCTTTAGATAATATTGATGTCTGAAAAGAAATAAAATATGAAATATAAAAATGTTGTCGGTACATAGATGCAATTTTTGTGATTTATAGTTTTCAAATTCAAATAGAAGACATTTCTTATAAAAGAAAATATTTATATCATTTTTGTCTTAGCGATTAACAAAGGATCTGGGGAGCCACTGGGGAATACTGGTAGGATCCTCTTCTTAAATATTTTTGAGTTGAATATCGATACTTCGTGTCACACTAGCTCCATGTGTTCAACGACAGTATTTACGCCCAACACAAGGAGTCAGCGAGAAACAAAGATCGCTCGGTTGTTGATGAACTTGCGTAGTATGCATCCAATAACGGGACAGGACAGGATTTAATGTGTATTTTATTTGGTCCGCCTGTATCTAAAGAGACTCTTCGTCCATGTTTTATTTTTATATCGGGTTGTCTTCTGGTGTATTGCGACCCCTCTCCCCCGCACACGGACGGGGATCGGGAGTCTGGGTAGTGAAGTGACGGGTAGTTTTGTTAGGAGGCTTGAGGGGGGGGGGAAAGGGAGAGGAATGGATTTAGGAGGGAAATGGGATGGGATATAGGAGGGGTAAGGAATATTTAATGTTCGTCTTGGGTTCAAAGTGAGTCAGTAGTCAATCTGTGGTTTAGGTCGTCTTTGTTGTTTCATCTTGTTTCCACCCTTTGGCCTAGGTTATGGGAGGAGGGAGTTGCAGGATGTCGAGGGGGTCTTTTTTCCGAAAGTGCCGGGGGGATTTCTATGGATATGGTGATGGGGTAAGATAACGTTTCTGAACTGAGGATTGGTGATGAACTTTTGTAGGGTTTGTACGGAGGAATTGTAAAGGTGGGTAAGAATATGGGGCATTTTGTATTGTCGTAGGTCATTAAAGCGGGTTAACAGAGGGGGACAGAAGATACATCCAAGAAGATACAATATTCTTTTAATTTTTTTCCTTGAATAATTTATGTATGAATGGTCGCATACACAAATTATTCACTAAGGGAAGAAGTCGATCACCTAATTCGTTTTATTCCGTCACAAATTGAACTTTTATCGCGTTACAAAACACATTGATTCATTACCGTTCAATCATTTTCATTCCGATTTCTCGATCTCAAGATGATATTTCTGCTGTAAATTATCATTCAGTGTTTCTTCCATTCGGAGAAAAAGTCCCTGCAGACCACAGAAAGTAAACTAAAATCAAAGATTTTTTTATTAATTCCCCACCAAAGTCTACCCTCATGTTAATACAGAATGAGTCATTGCAGGTCGTATGATACCACCACCCAACTAGTTGGGCAAATGATTTACGTCCATTTGCTGAAAAACGCTCCGTTTGTGCACATCAGTCTCTTGAGGGTTTCTCTCTTTGATAATATCTAGAATTATAGTGAGTCGAATATCTGAAGATACTTCTAAGTATTGTCAAATAAAGAAAACTTGTTTTTTTGTCTGAACACAAAGGAAAACGCAATTTTTTTTAATAGACCGCAGCTTCGAGCCTTGAAAAAGCACACAAATTCTGATGACATTGAGGTTGCGACGAAATTACAAAATTACAGAATTCACTTTCTACGTGAATTTATGCTTCTGATGCCAAAACGGGAAAGGAATTATTTTTCTACTCGTATTATGAGCACGATGGTCATTTTATTTCTCCAAATGACTCACCTGTATTCACTTGTACCACATTCGAAAATATTAAGGTTAGTACTAAGGTTCAACATAAAGGGCAATCTTTTTTCGTACAAAATGCTATAAACTTATTAAAATAAATTCTTTTTTTAAACATTTCTGAATTTACCAACCGATAAAATATATCCTGAACTAATCCAGCCTATGAATCATAATTATAGTTTCTTAATTGAAGTCAGTGAGATAGTAGCGTTAGTGCGGAAATATTCACTTACTCGTTATATAAATTCTAGTCTTTGTGTAACCCAAACGATTATTTAACCCTTTCAGACCCAGACATTGAAAAAATTGTCCTATAGTTCGAAGAAATGTTTTTCTAAGTCTGATTTAGTCAAAGATAAAATCGTTCTGCCGCGAAACAAGAAGTTTGTACAAGAAAAAAAAAAAAAAAAACCTTATCATAGATTTTCAACCACATACAGAAACGATATGTATCGGTCTGAATGCAAAGAAAGATGAAGGAAATGAGGAAAAAAATCTCCTAACCTTCGCAATTGTGTGGGTTGGAACTATACCCACACAGTTGTGTAGAGAGTATCGAAGAGTGTGAAACGTCTCCGAAAAGAAAACTGACGCTTCGTGAGGCACAATTTTGTGCATCAATAATAATCATGTGTTTGTGAACGAATCAGTGTAACAGGAATCCCTTAAACCATATGAAGAAAAGTTCTTTCTATCTGAAATGAAGAAAAGTTAATAATTTGTTTAAAATTATATAAAACTAGAATGTTTTTTGCTAAAAGTTCACAAAAGTTCACTTGTTATCTTTCCGTGCCTATAGTTTGGGCAAACAGTTGATAGCATATGAATTTAACCTTTCTTTGACTTATCCAATGAACATTTATAAACAGGATTGTGGCAAGAATGTTTGTATCTGGTGTAATAAGCACCAGAAGTACAAGAAAACAAGAAAAAAATATTTATCTGTTATAGTAGTATACAATTTCTTATATGAAATGAACACCCTACTTCTTGCTTTTTTGTTATTACAAAGTTCAGGAGAATATAAGCAGTCCGACTACCAGTATCCCGGAATTCTTACTTCATTTTCAGACAAAATCATTTTTAATAATAACATTTCGTTGATGAATCTTTAACCTCGTTCGTAACACACACCATTCATTTTTTTAATATGTATGAGAATTAAGAAAGTGAAATTTGAGAGACATATTCTATCATATTCTGTGGTAAGACAATAGCTACAGATTTTGGATATTCTCTCATCGAGACCTTCGTGAACGAATCGACGTACTGACGAGAGAACATGGAGAAATATTATTTGAATATTTTCATTTCCTCCAGATCCCAAGCGAACATGGGCAGATGCTGAAGCTACATTTTTGTACAGAAGCAAAACAAAGGGCCATCTCAGCATTTACTTAAAGGATTAGGGAAACAGTCCGACAATCCTGATCGAAATGGGGGTCATTGACCCCGTCACTTAGGTACAATACTTGTTTCAGATATATTTAATATTTTAGTTATGGCGGAACGCAAGTGAACTTACAGTAAGTAACAGTCCTCAAAACATTTTTTTAAAATTCTAACAAACATTTTTGCTTCTCAAAATTACTTTTAAAATAAGAAATTGTAATCAACATGTGCCAAAAAAGGTTATCAATGATTTTAATTTCCAGAAATACGAAATGCAAAAACATGTATTGTCAAAAACACATTTTCCCTCCGTAGGATGAATCATTGTCCAAACTTCCACTTATTTTCACATTTTATCGCCTAATGCAACTAGCTCTTCTGTAAGACTGAGTAAGTTTGAATATATAATGTAGTTTGCTAAGTGTTAATTGGCTTAAACATAAATTACATGATTTAATAAATAACTCATCACGAAATACCAAACCGAGTATGTGTTATCAACCCAATGCATGAACTGATGTTATTGCAGACCATCTGATCGGTCCTTTGTTCAAGTCCCGATAGTGGCGAGATTTTCGACAATGTCTAGAGGAGAATTCTAGAGGCTGGCTGCTCGGATTGGAAGTTTTCTGTGGTTTCTCCGATCAACACCAGCCGGAGCAGTTGCCTATCAAACTGACCACGGACCGCACGTGATCTTTCCTTCCTTTTCCTTGTTCTATCCACACCCTTACACACACTTCCAGTAACATGCACTACACTACCACACAAACCGAAACACTGGTCGGGAGATTAGGACTTGATCCGTCTGTGGCGCAAATATATAAAAAAACATGAAGCGATACACGCCGCTTCTTCTGTCTCTGGTCACTGGTGATCAGAACCAATGCACAGATCGACCAGTAAAAAGGGACAGCAAAAGCAACGCGCAAGAGAAGGATTTGGCAGTGGTTTAATTGTGTCGAGACTCTATTAGTATCAATTCTTCTAACGGAATAGTACTCAGGATTTCTTCCTTGCTTCTTTCATAATTTAAAAAGAAAAAAAAGAACACGAAATTTTGCTTACTTGTTGAGACGTTTACTGGAAGTACCCATACCCAGTACCTGTAAAGCAATGAGCGCGCATCAAATATTGCTTAAGATTATTTTAAAGTTCTTCGAGATTCGCCAGTGATGTATACTTTGTGCAGAGTTTAGAAATCATGAAATATAAACGAGAATATTGAAGCTGTACTCGCCGCTTCTTCTGTCTCTGTTCACTGGTGATCGGAAGCAATACACAGATCGACCGGCAAAAAGAGACAGCAAAAGGAGCGCGCAAAAAGAAGGATTTAGTAGTTGTAAACAAATTTCTTTGAACTGTTTTTTTCGCACTTTTCTTCCTCGTTTCTCGTCCGTATGTATCTCACAACGAAAACGAATGCGAAATTCTGCTTACCAGTTGATACGTTTCACGTAAAGTACTCACATCCTGTGCAGCAAAGTCATATTTGTCGATGAAAGTATGAAAGTATGTCGATGTCGATGTAATCAAGGCTGCGCTCCAGAGCGATTTAAATCAAGTATATTTTTGTTTCTTGCTTTACAGGGCATTGGTTATTTTCTAATAAGCTTAATATTTCCAAAGTAGCAAATCCTTACCTTTTGGTTTTCAGGCTGTCATTGCAGAGCAATGTAATCACATAAGAGTGCTGCATAAATCGATTTTTGTAATAACGTTGGAAATGATATTGATTCTATCTCCGTAACAAGATTAAATGAGTTTTCGTTTATTATTGTTTTTGAAGCATGGATTGCATATACTCAAGTGTTCAAAACTATATTAATTTGCACCTACAGGTCTCCAACAACGCAAACTAAAGATTAAGAAGTATTTTTTGAAAAACTAGAAATTTCTCAACACTAAGTCAACGATCATGGCCATCAATTTTGTTATCAAGTCAGCGCCGTTGATACAAATTTAAAAAAATATTTCATTTTTTCGAGAGTTTAACAGATATTTAAGAAAGCAAGCAACATATATTTTCAACCCAAAGAAGATTAAGGCGTTCTTCAAAGTAGGCAACGAAGATGAAAATCGAAATTCTTGGTCGATTTCATTTATAGTATTTTTCATTATATTGTATATTGTTACATGTTTAAACAAATGTACGAATGGAAACTTTTCTCAGTAAATACCAAGCGTTGTCACAAAGCCAACATGAATTCCCAAGATGAAAATATGTGAAAACAGCCATATTTTCTTTTCTTGGAAGTATCACTTAATCCATGGATGAAAATGAAACACCTATAGAACGTAGTCATCATATGTACGCGAATGACCTGCAAAGTTACATCCCCGGGAAACCATTGCAAGTAGAAATGGTAATAAATTAGATAATGGACTCTTATCTGTAGTCAAATGGTCAATAAGAAATGCATTCAATTGAAATCCTATAAAATCACAAACCATCATAATTGGTTCTTCTCACATGCATAAGAACCTTGAAGGTTCATATGTTCCTGATCTGCTTACAGACAATGTCTGAGCACTAACTCTGAGTATTAGGTAAGAGACAGTTAAGATAAAAGTGTGCCAATGGAATAGATCTAACAGCGAAAAAAGCAATGGAGAACGATAGATGGATCGATTGCGATGGAGGGACAGCGGACAGCTGCTCCTACTAGTCGCCTCTTACGACAGGGGGAGGCCCCATGGTGCTATTCTACAAAAACACCCGGACACCACACGGGTATCAATCATTATTATTATTCTTATTATTATTAGTATTATTATTATTATTATTATTATTATTATTATTATTATTATTATTATTAATATAATTATTATAATTAATATTAATAATAATATATCGTTAGATCTTTTTTAAGCTTTTAACGTCTTTAATCATAACATTTGCAAAATTACATTCGTCTGAAATGTATGGTATTGATTAGATTAGTTATGTTCGTATCTTAAACAACCATCTCATAGTAAAATACCGTACTGGACTGATGGATTGCATGGTTCCATTTCAGGAAGTATGTTCTTCTTTCTATTCGTAAACAATATGTCCTTGATGATTCGGAACGGAAGAACAATTATTTTTGAGGATGACATGAATATTCTTTTCAATAATGAAGCAGTATCTAGAACATCAGATTATTCAAATTCGATAATTAATAACAATTTAATAGTAAACAAAACGGAAACAATTTCACAAACAGATCTCGCACCGCGCGCGATCTTACTTTCGTCTTCCGCCCTTTCCTCAACACTTACTTACATAGTCACATGCACTACACTACTACGCATGTTGGGAGATTACTAGAGATCTCAGAGACTAGTCGAAAACTCAGAGCTTGTCCCGCCCGCCTGGGACTGTGCCTCAATGGTTGGAGATACTTCGTAGGGGAAAATACCCACAAGCCGACGTTGTTTGGCGCGGAATCTCGCCAGCCAGTGGGACAAAACCGTAGTTACCGCAGTTAGCAGTTGCACTATAATTACGTGTGTACCAATCTTAGGAGTTGAAACCTGCGCTTGGAATCACTAATCAATCAAATACTTAGTCCATGTTCGTCAGACGAAGTCACATGCGAATGACCAGGCTGGTTTTGGGCTCGGGTCGAGCTCAGTGTGCAGATGACAAAGTAAGCTTAATGGACTAGATCTAGCAAACGCGTAGAATAGGTTTACTAATTTAATAAATACCTCCTTATGAAATACCTACCATTTATTAATATATTTTCCGTCCGAAATTTGTTAAAACTATATTTGACATCCAGAAAAAATATAATATGTGCATCAATTTCAGTTTACAGTAAAAAAACACAAATTTCATTAGATATTAAAATATTTTTGTTTTTAAAAAAGAATGTAGATGGGAAGAAATGTAAGATGGCGAAAAGATGATCTATAGGGCAATAACATTATAATTGAATGAATCTTCAGAGTTTAACCAACAACAATCGAAGGTTTCAGAAATCTTCTAAACTTTGTAATGAACATCTCGATTTTCATTTATTTGCAGACCTCACTAATGGACCGTTAATACTGATAATACGTGCTGTACTGACAAACGTGCTGTACAGACGTGTTATACAGACAAAGAAATACTCGACACACTTTACTCCCAGAAATATTACAATAAAAAATGTAAAAAATTAATTCTCCCTTTATTCTACGCTCAGTTGAACTATTAAACTGCGACACAGTACACAATATATGCAATTTAGACAGCCTTTTTAATTGAATATTTAACATCGAAGAAAAAATGAAGTCAGCGTTTCCAGTGCAGTATATAAATTATTATTTTACGATCATTAAACTAATCACTTTGGTTATGAATTTCATTGTTAAAATGTCTTAAGAATAACGATTACGAAGTTTGCCCATTGCTAAAATCTGTGTCATATAAATATATAAAATGTAAAGAATAGCACAGGGCAAACCAAACTTGCGTCACAAAGGACAAAACGGAAATTATGCAGCTGCGAACAGTGCAAACTTCGGGCAACCTCGACTACCAGTCGGTGAACAACTAGTTAATACTCTTTGACGAGATGATACACGAGTTTGTATGCTTTTCTACGATGTAGCCTCGAACATTTGCACTTATATGTTAAGGAAAATTCTTCTAAACTTCAGTTTGAGTTTCTTCAAAAAAGTGAGTAAGTATTGTATTATTACTCGGTTCCTCTAAACACGATGAAAACTATTTATAACATATTGTGTGTGCATATCGCTTCTGTTCCAGTACCTCCGAACAGCATGTCAAATATTCTGACGTTCGGGGGCACTAGAACAAATGAAATATGGCTAGTGATCTTGAGGTAAGGAAATAAAATTGAAACAAATTTCAACTAAAATTTAAAGGAAATAAAATTCGATAACAGACCTACAAAATTTGATGCAGACATTATAAACTTCTGAATAAATCAGGCGACATCATTGTTGGTAAAACAAGATTGCGTCGTGTACAAACAGGGATGCAGGGGACCACGTGCTCGCCGCATGGTAGATCACTGGGGTTAAGGGTGGTGCGTCAGGATGTGACGTAACGTAAAAACCCAGTGAAACGGGTGGAGGGCGCGGCGAGGCAAGCTAGACGGCTGCGACGCTCCACCGCCCCTTTTCGCTTCGAGGAGCCGAGCTGCGCGGATCGGAGGCAGCGAAAAATACGATAAATTGTGTTTCTGAATGTAGTATATAAATTCCTGTATTGTGCTCTGTACCCAGAATGCATATTTCATTGGTTCTTGATACCGAAAAAACGACGTTCAGCAAAATATCCGTCCGTTTGGACAACGCCGGCGCCTACATTGTTCAAACTACTTTTTTCAAAAATTGGTATCCCCCGATGAATCTCGAGGTCCAGTGAGTTGGAAACATATTTATATCTTAGGGGAAGCTTGAAATGAAACCTCAAACTATTTTCATAATTCCCACAATTACAATATTGAAGATAAGATCTTAATGTAATCGGTGATTTAAAACGGATATTAAAATAAGACCAAGCACCATTTTCGAAAATTTGAGTAGGTTCCTCCTAATTTTTGATGAAATAAAGTAGAAAGCATTTGCATGTGATTTAAACCCAGTCACCTCTAATCAACATATCAAATATTCTGCAGATTAGAGAAGACCGAGCAAAAGATATATTTCAGAAGGTTAGTCACGCATTTAAGAAGACGCAATTCCAAAATACTACTCACTACGAAGTATTAGACGCGGAGTAAATCCGCGTGACTTTTCTATATTTTTAGTTCATTCAATTAATTTTAGTACAATCACAAAGAGTTCGGTCTCCCACGGCCTCTTGTCTGGAATAGGCGTTTAGGGACAAATTTCAACGACGTGACTGCGAATTTCGAGGAGGCGTGCGCATATCGTTTCAACACTGTCACCCCTAAGCTGCAAATCAAATATTTTGCAGTTTAGAAATGACAGAGGAGAAGAAATATGCCAGGTTCGTAGATATTTATTTCATATGTATCTATACTAAAATTACCCACCACAAAGTATAGTATTTGAAGCGGAAAAACCGTGCGATGTTTCTATTTTTTACTTTCTTCCATAAGAACTTTCACATAGATATGTCTTCAATGGCTTCCTGCCTGAACATGAATATATGTTTATTGCTAATTTTTACTTGACTTTATAGTTATCCTTTTGTAATTATAACTACTATTTTTTACGTTTAAATGCTTCGTCTCAAATAATACTCTTCTCCTTGAAGCGAGGATGTAGACATTTCAATGGAAATGTTTTCCTATTTTTAAATGTTTTTGTTTTATCCTCCTCCTCCTCTCCTCCTTCTTCTTTTCCTTCTTCTTTCATCAATCATATTATGTTTTGGTAAGACCTCTCTCATCTATATTTTCAGTCATTAATTAATTTTTACGAATTTTGGATTCTGCTGACGATGTGTAAAATAATTACGTGAAATGCAATCATTTATTTAATAGGTAATTATTACAAACAAATTATACTTGATTCTATGTGGCTAGGCCGAAGGCCTTTAAGCCATTACAATACCTACATCCTTTCGGCGTTCTAATCTTTCGAATTCTGTATTCAACCCAAATGTCTCTCCATCGCATCAAAAGCGCGGAAAAGAGACCATCAAGGTACGGCTCAGGAAAAAAAAACCCTGGAAGGGGGAAAAAAACTGCGTCAGAAGAAGCCGAGTACATACTAATCTATCCCACGTTTATTTTAACTATCTTATATTTCTGGTGGCGCGCTCCCGCCTTCTCATTCCAGGCTGGCCTCCTCAGACCGAATCCAAACAGCGCCACAGAAGATCGTCGCAACCCAACGCCTTTTGCCTTATATTTCGATCCCCCCTTACCTTCACACCCCTAATGTGCTTATTACTATGCAGTTTATTTACTTTATTATATTGATACTTTACATACAATGACTACGACGTTATGACATCATTTGTAATATTAACTAAACTTAACATAAAATTACTGTTCTAAACTTACGTATTGTTAGCTTATGACTTTTTTTTAATTTCTCTCAGTCTAGGCTCCGCTCAAGCTAACCGGTGCTGTTTTCGCCACTCCCTAATTTCAGTTTCCCCTAATTGTTCCGAACCCTTTCCTAAAATGTGCCTAATCTGTTCATGAATTTAGACCTTTTTATCACCTAAATGTTTGGCGAGCCTTACCCCCTGTTTAGGAAGTAGTAATTCCCATTCCATCCGATTTCTTCTCCATGATTCGTATTGCACAGCAAATTAAGAGGATGTGGACTGCCAGTCTTCCCTTATCACGCAAAGCACACAGATGCCTTACCTCACTTGCGCTCTTGGTAGTCATATTGCTGCATCCATCTCCTTCCCAATCCATGAACCAAGCCGTGTATCCCTCCTCTTGCGTCCTTCACGCAGGGAGAAGTATGTACCGTAATCTTTCGCAAGCGCCATAAACTGCATGAGATTTTAGTCTACAGCGAACGTTTTTTCAGCCTTGTCGTGCTCAGATCTCTGCCCTTTTATATTCCGAAGTCTATAGGTAAGCTATTCACACGCTCTTTGCTAGTGCTCACGGTTACCCCCTATCTCACCCATCCATTTCCGGAGAGACGCTCTCCAATCCCTGTCGTGGTCAAGTAGGCCGTTTAATTTCTGTTAAGTCCATAGCGGATGGTTTCGCTTCCGTGCCAGATTAATCTCTAAAGATCGTCCATGTATAACGTGTGTCAGCCTTTATCTGCTAATTTAATCCATGGATTTATATGGTCTCATTTTAAAATCTCTCCCAATTCTAGACTACGACCTCTCTTAAGACTCCGGCATTTGCTGTGCATCTAGAAACTCCTAGAATTAATTTGAAATAATCTGTTTAGATGCTTTCTAGTCGATCTATCCTATCCTTACGTGAAATGCTGTGAATGCTCAGAATAGGTAAAAAATTAAATTTTTTTTGTTATTGAAAATGTTAGTACTGTGATTGTCGAAAAAAGAGTAGCTTATTGTAGAATAGGTAACATTTTTTAGATAACATGTAAAAAATGTTGATGCCGAAAATATTTCAACGAAGTCTGACGCTACATGTAGCATCTCTTGTTTCGAATTTTATTTTATTTTATTTTATATATCCTATGGGATTAGTTGCGGAGGAACTGCTCTTAGGCAGTGTTCCACACCTGACTTTTTGACACAATCCTACCTCTGACGCCAGTCTGGGGACCTGTATCAAGAAGACGCACCTCGCGGTCGGTCCCCTAAATGCGGCTGGGATTTGACTTTCACTTTCTCCACCAGATGTCGGTCGCAGGTAACTTTATCCGAACTGTATGGTTGAAAGAAAGTGAGATCTCGTTAGGGCGGGATGTTGTCGATGGGATTTAATTGTTTAACATCCCGTTTGCTAGGGTGCTTTCTCCGGAACTTGCTGGCATTGATCGGAGAAACCACGGAAAACTACCGATTAAAGCAGCAGGTCGCTAGAATCCTTATCCAGGCAGCGGCTGAATTCGACCTAGCTATCTAGCTAGTGTCGAAATTCAGGCCACTGTCGGGGCTTCAAAGTAGAACTTCCTGATTAGAGGCACTGCCGTGACATCCGTTGGTGGCCTGCGCCACCTCTTCCGGTACAAAACAGTCGATGGCATTCATGAAGAGGGAATTATGTATTCGTGAGTAAATTGACAACCTACTTAACAAATTTATTAAGATTTAGAGAACTACAGTTTAATAGTTCATTTAATGTATTTGCAATATTCATTTCATAACTAATTCATCCAAAATTTAATTTCCAATTTTTATCATATTGTTATGACTTAACTGCGGACCTGAATTTCCGCGGTGGCTAAGAGCTGATAGCGATTCAGCCCTTTGGCCCAAAGGGTCGGGGATTCAAATCCCGCCTTGGGCATGGTTGTTTGTCCCTTATATATCAAGTATGAGTTTTCGTTTTGACCATCGATAAACAGAGCAGATTACGTCATTTTTATTGATAGATCGCATGCAGTACAGTGGGTCGTATCGTGTTTATTTGGGGTACTAGTTATACACATATTTTTGTGATTTGAAAATAAAAAACACCATTTCCAATGCAGCATGGAAAGAAAGTTTTCAGAGTGCACTATGTCAAATTTTTAGATTCAAACGAATCCTCTGTCACATTAAGACCTTTATTGCAGCGACGTAACACAGTTTATCGTGCTATTGATTCTAAAAGGTATTATAAATGTTACCGAAAAATGGTACTAAATAAAATAATAACGGAAATACTGAGAATAAAATAAAATTTAAATAAAATGAATAATTGCAAAATCCTTTATTTTTATTTTTTTATTACACATTGTAATGTGTAATGGTTCTTCTCATTTGTCATTTGCAAATTTTTGAAGAAAATCCGTTCACAATTGTGCGTTGATGGAAACATACTTAACATACGATCAGCATTCGTAATGCACTTTCGTAAAACTTTTTTGCGGGCCGTTCTCATAAAAGACTAATTATTGTCTCTTTTGTTTGAAATATTTCCTTTAATTTAGTGTCACTCAGGTTGTCAGTCATTTCTTATTCAAAATCACAAGGAACGAAGCCTATATCAAGAAACCAGTTTTGGAATATATTACATTCAATTTTTTCTAATTCATGTACTCATCAATACACCTACACTCTCTCCAAAATTCGATATTTGGGTAATGTTTGACACTGAAGCTAATTTTGAAAATAATAATATGCTCTTCTTTCCAACCTGAAGTTTTAAATTAAATGAAATAAACATCATTTATATTCTGTTATTTTACAATTACAACAACATAAGGAAATCAAAATATATCCAAGAGTTATTTCTTGAGACGATGTTTTTTATATTGCTCTGCAAACATTTCTTTTAGCATGATTAAAGTTCATAGCTCTGCAACATGATTCATCGTATAATATTGCAAATTATTCATAGGATTAAACACTTTTTTGCAAACAAAACATTTGGCATATCTGCCGCAATCTGCTGAAAGATTCTCTTGCTTCCCGTGCTGCATTGGCAATTGTAGGTGTGGACTCTTTGGCCTGGGAAGTGCTCGCGTCGACTTCCATGTTTCCGCGATTTCAGCGACTGGAGTGTGACAAGGGTTATCGCAAATCGTGCGACGCTGGGGCACTTGCTCTCGGGAGCGAACACGGCTCTGTGCTCGCGATTCGCTCTGTTGAAGAAGGCCCGCTTTAATTTACCGTGTTGAAGGAATGAAGGCAATGCAAGCACCATGCATAGATGCTAAGGTGACCACATCTTAAAAATCAAAAAGCGAAATATTTTCTTCTCTACAATGACGGGACACGTGCTATTACCAGCCTTCATATTTAATGAAGAAAATGTTTGTCTAATGCTAACCCGAGAATGGGGAAAACATAGTGAAAGAACACTTAGCTTGGGACATAAATAAACAAAACAAATATACTCATTTGTTCATTTTCATTTTTTTATAAAGTTGTGCCGTGTTCCTCAATTGAGATTGTTTGCTACGTCGCACAGAAATTCACAGAAGCTGAAGTTTTGAATTATTGAATTTCTAGGTAACGATATCGATAGTGGTAAAGAATATACAAGCTGAAATTACTTGGTAGTTCATTTTCCCTTCCTAGACCTACCACTGAATCTTCCCTTCTTGATTTCAAGTCTGTGAATCACCCTTGTTACATGACACGGGCGTATGATATACTCGCGCTTACTTTTTTATAAACTTATGCAAATCCCAAAGAATATATTATGTTCATTTTAAAATGTTTGACGGACTTTTATACGGATTAGTCATTGTCAAAAAACGGGACAATTTGACGTGACGTTTTCCTCTAAAAACGGCACTCTGCCGGGAAATACGGGATGTTTGGTCACCTTAATAGAAGCAGGCAGTGTGTTGTGTCGTAACTGAAGTACCCGCCACGAAGATAAAATAGGGTTTTCAACCACCTATGTGAGAAGGGGCAACTGCGCGTATTTCACAATTTCATATTAATTTTGTGCTTGGAATTCTGAGTTGCTTATATTTCTCTGAGATGAAGTCTGCTTGTTAGTTCTCTTGTAAATAAACTACTTACTGAATCACAACAATGTTCCACGAAAAATTTACCTAGTTATTAGGCGTTAGCTAATGTGTGCATATTTCTTTTGTTCAAATTCCCTCCAGACTGCACGTCCAATACTATGCAGATTGGATCAACATAAGAAATGTGCTCGGATAAATGTTAGAGGTTTAAAAAATCAACCAAATTAAAAACTAATTCCCAATCAGAACGTATTAAAATGGAACGAAAATTTCGACGAGACATTTCATATCAATATTTTAAACATTTTAATATTAATCTGCTTTCACGTATTATCCCTGAAGGTTGTATGATTTATTGCAAGGTCTTGTGAAACATTGTTGTGCAACGACGTGAGCACTCAGGATGTGTGTTGAATTCTAATTATGAAGTAATCATTGCCAGGTAATAGTTCAATAACCGATGGACACACATCGCTCTACTCTGGTCTTCTTTGCTCTTCATAATATTCTGTCAAATATTCTGCAGGTGACGAAAGCTAGAACTAAAGAAATGTGCCAAGTTATTTGTAATGCGGTTAAAAAAATACAAAATACAAGTAATTTCCGGATGGGGTACATAACAGAAATGTAGTTAAATAATGAATAAGACCAAGAAAATGCGGCAAAATCGGTGACTAATTTAAATTTCAATACATATATAATAACTTTCGAATCTCTCTGCCAAACGTAAGTAAAAATAATCGTAAGTAAACTAAAAATTTTTAAACTAAAAATTTTTATACGCTTCGGACTTGACATCACAATGGTTTTGACAGGTCGGGCCACTAGGGTCGCTAGTGTCTCTCGTATCGTCGAGTGTAATGTATTGTCTCTTTAGTCTTTGTTAGAAACACTTGGGGTTGTGGTCATGTTGATGTGATATTATTGGCATAATTACATGACGAAATAATGGAAGTCCTCTCCGTCAACGTAATAGAGCTATTTAGACAACCGGCTTTTGACGGTTTTTCCGTCATCATCAGTGTCGCCTGAAGACTAATGGCAAGGACGGCTCTCTATGAAGTTGACGGAGATGACTTCCTACACTTCATCAAGCACTTAGGTGATATTATTATGTTTTAAAAAGTAAGCAGAGCCTAGGAACTCGTTTATTCTCAACATGATGAAATCCTTTCTCTACATGTTGAATGTGCATATCGCTTCTGTTCCAGTACCTCCGACCAGCACGTTAAATATTCTGCAGGTCGGGGGCAACAGAACAAATGAAATATGACTGGTTTTGAACATAAGATAAAGACATAATTATTCATGATGTGAATCACTTACCATCGGGTGTATTAAATCGTTTCTGCTTCCATGGATCCCAAAATATGTTGCTACATAGTTAAAATTCATGAACATAAGAAATGTGTTCAGATAACTTTCCTACGTTTAAGAAATCAATGAAACTTTAAAATGATTTACAACTAGAAAGTGAATTAGAAATGGAATGAAATAAGACGTTTGATACCAATATTTTAAGCTTTTAATTCCAATTGCTACCACACATCATTACTGAAAGTACTATGATTATTTGGAAGGCCTTGGAAAATATTGTACAAAGAAGTGAACACAGGTGATGTACGTTAAAATCTGATTTTAAAATAATAGTTATCAGAGAGTAGTTCCATAGCTGATGGACACATATCACCTACTTCTCGGTTTTCTCCGCTCTGAATGTCAAATATTCTGCGTTTTCGGCCATATACTAGAGCAAATGAGATGTTCCATGTTAATTGTAATTTGGAACATTAATATTACATTAACGAAACATTAACAAAAGTAAAAGTTATTTCACAGAAGTAAAATCTTTTCCGCTGCATAACTGTTTCTATACAGGTAGAGACTAAACTGATCACCTAAAGGTTAAATAATATTTATTTTAACAAAGCAGTGATATAAAATTGTATTAGTTTACGTTATGAATTATACATTAGTTTACATTCATTTATAATTAAATATAATTATAATTTTAAAAAATAATTAATTTACCAATAACAAGGATTGTACTTCAGCTTCCGTGTCAATGACCCACATCTCGACCACATTTTGTCCATTTTCCTTGAGCAAATGCTGAGATGGCCACTTGTTTTGCTTCTGTACATAAATGTGGCTACTTTATGTGCACGCCTGGTTGAACTCTCCTTTTACTTGTAGTGGTACGAGTAAAGCTGACGGCGAGTTACTACTTGTTAGAAATGCAGGAAAATCGAATCTGCAGTTTATTCCCCTTTGCAAATAAGTTTTTTGTAATTCGGGAACGAATGTATGTAGATTCTATGTAGCAACTTTTGCGCTTTTAAAGTTATTATTATTATTATTATTATTATTATTATTATTATTATTATTATTATTATTTTTATTATTATTTTACTTCATTTTATTTTTTGCTCGCGATCATGGACCACATGTGCATGTGTCCTGCATTTACCAGAGTTCAGTACCATTATTTCGATGGCTGGTGCGTGTAAATTTATGTGGGAGCGTTTATCTGTACCCGATTTTTATGATGATAATGAGGGGTGCAAGGACGACTCCACATACAGACAGACATACACAAATATACCCTTGCCCGGGGCGGCACTCGAACCCGCCATTGTTTAGTCCGAGACCACTACGGCACCACTGCCTCAGCAATCTCAGCTATCTGATAGTGTTAATTTTCATCTAATTTATTTTTTAAACGTTTATTCACTTTTCAACTCTTTATCGTTCATGTGGGGAAGGATATTTTGGGACCACAGAAAATACTTCTCTAAGTAAAAATTATCTGTTTTCAATATTGCTGTGTTAGGGAGGGGCCGAAAAATGTTGAACTGTTAAAACTTTTGCAACTAGTGGTGCAAAAGCAGCACATACTTTCTCGCCCGCATTTTTACGCACAATTACGCGAAAAATACTCAAATTTTTGAACTTTTGTACAAGAACTGATTTTAAAATCTATCTTTAAGGAACAGATTTCATTAAAGGAAAAATACTATCTTTAATATTTCAGTTGTAAGAAGATTCTGAAAAATAAACGTTTGCAATTTTCGAAAAGTCAGGATTTTCAACGAACATGAGCCATGCACCATTCTCTTGAACGTCCTTAACACAATACAACAATAAAATGGTCCCATGCCAAAGCACAAATGTTCACTCAATGTATCTATTCGCACCGCAATATTATATTGATTTGCATATTGTATTGAACAATTTATTTAATGTGACATACGTTTTAAAATAGAACAAAAGTTGAACACTTGTTTAAAATTTCAAAAATGACATACAGACACTTTCAGTTTATTTAGAATGTTAACAGATTGTGCATGTGAGTAAAATAAAGATTCTGATAGTCTCAATAGTTTTCTGCACCAACAGACAGTTGTAACAAATAAGTATCCCCCCAAAAGGCTCGAATCAGCGGCACTGCCCTCCAAATGTGGAGTAAACCCGACATTTAAACACTTCAGCCACCCAGGTTATACTGAGGATTGGCACTTCTATAATAAGCACTGAAAGACAACAATTGATTTTCGAGATGTTTTACAAATCCAATATAAGATGTGAAAAAATGTTTACAAGTTGAAAATTCAAAAATTACAATCAGACACTTCCAGTTTATTTATCTTAATTCTATTTGTGATTATAATTTCTTCAAATGGTTCCGTAAACCCCAATTACCCACCTCGGCCACCCGCGTAGCACATTGGTTGTTACCTTATATAATAGTAATAAGAGTATGGTGGTTTCAATTCTAGCTTTATGAAGGCGAAAAATCGAGAAAATGTGAAAAAAATGTCCTTAGGAAGGAGTCTGGGAAGGGAATCAGTCACAATTGAAATCCGAGATTAGAGTAAAGAGATTACAAACTAAATACAGGTAGAAAGTTTGTGCCTTTCTGTAGAACTACTAGTTTATTTAATATTTATTTACTTAAGTAGCTATGTTTATACAACAAACGTTTTCTAAGACAAAAATAACTTCAATTTTATAGTTTTGAAATGCTTTTTGCAATATTTAAAAAAATGAACCGTACCTGAAAGTGGGAGTAGCTCCATATTTTTAACCGTTCTATTACATATGTGAAGAAAATTAAAAGAAAATATTTGAGCGGTGTTTGAGAAGTTATTTCGTAAATTTCAAACGCAAGTTACGCAAAAACTACTAAATATTTCATTATTTGAACATGACAATTTTACAAAAGATAATTTTGAACAACAGACTTTGCGTGAGACAAAAACTTCAATATCCAATTTTGTACTTTTAAAACTTTTTATTATGATTTCCGAAAAAAAGAGCAATACCCGAAAATGATACTAGCACCGTATTTTTACCGTCCCTTATTACATGTGTGGATAAAATTGAAAGAAAAATTTGAAGCGGTTCTTGAGAAGAACGAAATTCGTAAATTTCAAGCGCAAATTACCACAAAACTACTAGCTTTCACAAAAAATGTGTAGGACCTTTTTTTAAAAACTAATTTTGTTTTAGTACAACATCCTTTTTCTGAGCCAAAAAACCTCTATCTTCAATTTTGTAGTTTTAAAACATTTTGTGGCAATTTTCGAAAAATCGGGGAAGTCAGGAAATATGGGATCTAAACCATTCTCTAAAACGTTCTTTGCGATATACATGTAAGCTTCCGCGACTCGAATCCATAAATTCTCGGCTATCCGGGAGACGCCGCGTCGTTGGCTGGGAGGCCGACGTTTCGCCTGACATGCCGAGAATTTATGTTCTTTGCGATATTCAACAACAAAATTTAATCAAATAATTTGGAGCGCTTTTCGAGAAAGTGTGTGTGAGACTTCGTGTGAAGTACAGTAAAAAATCAAAATATCCGTTTGAAAGCCCCAAAGCAACAAGTTTATTCGTATCGATTCAGGAAATATCAATTTTGAAGAAAATAAGTTGAACAGTTTAGGCGCTTGGGTTGACCACAGACGGAGTGACAGACACACGGACGTTTTGCCGTCCAACCATTTTTCGGTTTGAAGAAATAACAAAACATGGATTATGGTTACACAACGAGTTAGAGTTCTTTTTCTAAATTTAGCGAAAGGACTCATCTACATCTTCGTTACAAGAACCCGGCAAAAAGTTGTTTGGCAAAATGGCCTTTTCTGCCGCACAATTACATAACTTTCTCTTCGTACGAAGAATTAGTAAGGCGAAAAAGTAAAAACGACAATGCCATGTTTTGAAAATTTTGAAAATGTCCCAAGGGATTCATGTAAAGAACCACCAAAATTAAAATATCGGTTTCAAATTCAAGGGGCCGCGATATCAGTACGATTTATTTAGGAATATCTATTTTGGAGAAAATCAGCTGAACGGTTTAGCCGCTAGTACGGACAGACGGATTGATGAACAGATGAAAGGAATGACGGTCAGACAGTCAGGTGGACAGACATATTGCCGTCATCGTATTTTTCGATATCAAGGACTTACGAAATATGAATTCTGGCCACACCACATCATAGAAGACCCCGACTAGCGGGTTTTCCTCCAGGATCGAGCGACGTGTGATGGTGTCTTTCTGTATTAATAGATCACAGTCGCTCGGGGTGAATACCAGGCTGCCACGTAGCGCGCAGATATTTAAAGCACACAATCTCATTTAATTCAAATTGTGTTTTTAATCTCAGACATGATTTTAAAATTATTTCAAAATTATTATTGTAACATTTTATCCATTTAACCTCTGATGTTCTCTATTTATAAGTTGCTTTAAAAAACATTTCCTTTTCACTAACTACTTACAACTTGTAGATTACATTAAATTTAAATTTTAAATAACATTACTTTTTTGTAATTTTAATATTTAATACATTACTCTGTATATTTGTGACATGTGGTCAGGCGGAAGAGCGGGCCTGATGGCCCGAGCCTCGCCATATTAATAAAGGCATATTGTTATTATTATTATTGTTATTATTATTATTATTATTATTATTATTATTATTATTATTATTATATAGAAGACTTTCTAAATTTACCAACTGCATTTATCCACTCTTTCGTTACCTCCAAGAAGACTTTTTTGAACGTAAGCAGTTAATTTTAAATACGTGTGCGTATGTATGTATAATCTTCGACTTTTTGCATGGAATTAAATTTCTTTTTTAGGGCCCCAACGTTTCCTGTTTCCGCGCGCTGTTTCCAAGAAGAGCGTGGCAGCTACAACGCTAGTCGACGCTCGCGACGTCGCGTGGCCATCAGAGCCCCTTCCCTCCCGCTTTGCCTTCCTAGAACGACTCTCCTACCGGACTGGACGCGCACGTCTCAGGAAAAGATAGCTCAGGGCATCGACTGATGTCATTTCAGCCCTTCGGTCCTTCAGTCCCGGCAGTGGCAGGATTTCCGACGCTAAATTTTCAGCTTTATCGAAGTCAGTCGCTGTCTGGAGGAGAATTCCAGTGGCCTGTTGCTTTAATCGATAGTTGGTCATGGTGTCTCCGATCAACAAAGCGAATGTAGGAGCCGTACCCCTAACAAACGGATGATGAACCACGCTCGATCTTTGCTACCTTTTCCTTGTCCTATTTTCACCTCTTACAAACACTGACATGCACTACACTCATGGTAGTGGACTGCACAGGTCGGGTGAGCGGTTAGGATCTTAGAGCATATCCCGGCAGGGCGGTGCCACGCTGGTGGGAGATACTTGGTTGGGGAAAACCCTGGTAGGTCGGCGCCGGACCTCGCCATACAGCAGAGGAAGACCACCGCCATCTCTCGAGCAAAAACATGTACAATTCTTATGGGACTAAGAACCCTAGTAGTGCCCCCGTAATCACTAACAATAAATCAATTAACTCCCACGTCACGGTAGACACGCCCAGACATTCAGTTTTCACAGTGAGATCCTACGTTATAATCCCGACGGTGACGGTTTTTCGACAACGGCTACGTAGCTAGGTCGAATTCAACCACTGCCTGGAGGTGAATTCTAGTGGCCGACTGATTCAGTTGATTTCCATAGTTTCGTTGACCATTAGTACTAAGCGAATGCCTGAACGGTGCGCTAGGAGACTGGCCATTTGCCCTCCGCGAGCATTCCCCTTTTCTCTCCACTTCCTTTCCTCTTACACACACATTTATTCGTTTACATTTCACATGTCGTTGCACGTGCCGTGAGTCCAGTCGAGAGTTTAGAGCTTTCCCCATCTAGCACGAAGGCCCAGTGCGGGGAAAATCACCTAGCCAGGCGTATAGGTCGCAGACGGATCTCGTGTTTCAGACAGGGCACCATATGCGTCCACGATATAATATTCATTATTCATAATGAATTAGTGACCTAAGTAGTTGACGCGCCAGGAATCGATAAGTTTTCATTCACGGACTTCGAGCTCTCCACCCTTTCCTACCCATAACTCTGGGGCGATGGGATTACTTTCCATTACCCCATGACGTCCACCCCAATCATCACAAAACTCTCCGGCAGTACTGCAAATACACGAATGCCAAACGAAAATTCAAAGAAGTGTAAAGTCCCAGAGAACGGTGAACGAAATTACAAATGTCATTTCTCTAGTCTCGGATACTTGACTAACGTAATAATCGAAGAATTCAGTAGAAGAAGGGGCTATCCCAAATTTTTTTGTGAAATTTTGTTATTGGCATTAAATATATATTCAAACATTCTTTTAGAGTAATATGTTATTTAAATCCATTTTAACTTAGATGTAAGTGTACTGGGTTTAAAATCTTAAAGTGTACTGAGTTATATTATGAAATGTCTAGTAAAACCCTCTATATCTCAAAAGTAGATACGTTATATAGCTTCTTGTTCTAATGAATCCTTCAATTATTTTATAAGAGAAATTGATGAAGCGATAAAGATTAAGTTTAAACGGGTTTTTCTGTCTTTCCGTGATCGAATCAATAGTTTCAATTTACTTTTCAAAATTACATTTTTAGAGTATTGTTATTAGCAATAGTCTCCAACATCTCATGCAAAATTCAGTCATATGTCTCAACTATAAAGCAAAAAATTTGAAATGGATTGTGTCTTTAATTTGCCTACACAATAATTTATGTAACATTGTTTGAGCACCCTAATAATAAAAAAGTAATTTTATTATTCTGATTACACCGACTTGTCACACTTCTCAGCATCTACTGAGAAACATTCACCTATCCCACACCTTCCATGGTGCAAATGGATTAGGCTCGGCGGTTTTCCGTATGTGGGTTCCAGTGCTCGAATATTTCCTAAGAAACAAAAGTTTTAAATTATATTGTTATTGCCATTACTATTATTATTATTATTAGTACAAAGTCAATATATTATATGAAGTTTTAATAATATATTAAAAAGTTAATAATAAAATAATATTATATGAATCAGATATGAGACGTCAATCATTGCCTATTATACACGCGTTTTTCTGGCTCACTTTTTCGCATTCCTGTAAATATACTATGTTCAGGTAAGAGAACAAAACTTGTTAATTGGGAAATCGTTAAGCAGCATCTGTAGTACTAATGACCAAAGCAGGTAGAAATCGAAAGAAAAGGTAAATATTCGTATTTACGGCTACCAATTTGAAGCGAATTCAGCTGACCTAATTACGTTAAATGCACTACACACAAAGCTCGGAAAGCTCATTTTGTTATCCGCGTATTTCAAAAACAACTCTAACACGAAAATGTATGCTTACTACTCTGGTAAATACAGTATAACTTGCTGGATTTTCATACGAAAGGTCATATTAAAACGTCAAACCGAGAAAATAGCTGCTAATTTTGCGAATAGAAACAACGGGGAAAATATCAAATAAGAAACATTAGTTACACTCAGAAAGGCTGCACGACTGTGCGCACTCTTCAAGTCATACATAAAGCTAAAGGTGTGGAAAGCTATCTGTCAAAGACTTGAAATGTCATACTACTTTAATAGGGGCGACTATTCACAACAATAAAGATATGAAACAAAGAACGGATATAGATATACACCTTTGTGAATAGTATTATTGTGGAAGACACCAATTTTCTGGAAGAAATGCAAGGGATTCTTTCCAGAACAACGCTTGTTGTGAGGTAGAGGGTTCTCAAGAGCGCAAGTGTTGAGTCCAGTGAACAGCAGTGAAGTTTTTCTGAAAAAAAGAAAAGCGAAAACACGCGGGTAAAATTCAATTCATGTACTTGTATACAGAAATGTGGTAGATCATAAGGATGCGTCCAATGCTTCAGTTCTTCTTAAGTACGAATCTCTCTTTGTTCGTGTGCATAACGTGTGTTCGTGTGCATACAGATCGGAAAAATAGTTCATAAAGTCGTTTCGACAGATTGTTTCAACGTTTTGAAAGATCGTAGATGAAATAGTGATATGGAAAAAGAGGCTGTAAAACTTGAGAAGATAGCAAGCTTTTTCTATGAAGTTTCTTATCAACTTTAGATTGACCGTTGTTTTTTCATATGATGAATGATCATTTCATTTATTCCTCTTGTGCTATCGAGCCTACAACAAAGAGAGCTCCAACAATGGCTGTGCGTGAACGAAAGCAAACAAACGCGACGACCATGAGCGAGTGCTAGGCGCTCAAAATTAATTTGGCAATTAATAGGTTGAGTTAAAGGCTTCAAAACCTCGAAATTATGCTTAAAGTTCGTTATATCTTCCTCCTATCATCACCATATTCAATTTTTTAGAACATATGTATATTAATGTGAGCAGGTTTTACTGCATAATTATTGCGTTTTAAAAAATAACTAAATTTGTCCAAAGAATTGGTTGACCCGACCGAGACTCGAAGCCTGGCCTTCTGGTTTACGCCCTTAAACAATCCTTAAACAAAAATAAATTGATAATACTCTTCGCACCCTGTAAATAAAACGATAATAATACATTGTGAACTAAATATCAGTAAAGTTCATAAAAAAACATTTACGCCTACTATTGATAAAAGGCATGTTGCTTCATATTTACTTAATATTTCGATGAAAGGTACAATAATTGGTGGCTGCTTGTTCCAAAAAATGAAAATGAATTTGAAAAAGCATATTACATTTCATTGGTTAAAATATTTGTGTTTGATATAGTATTCCGATAGTTAAAAGTATTATTGATACTTTTGACGTAGCATAAAAATGTGTCTTTGCCAAATTTTGTGTAAACGTATCATTTGCTATAAAAGGCGCAGTGTTTCAAGTCGTGTCATTTCAGATATGATGGTTTTGCCAAGACATTTTGTTTGTTCATGCTAAAGCAAAATTCTAACTTGGAAGGTATTTTTTTCTCTAGGAAAATATCTTTTGTACAAATCAACTGGAGAAAAACGAGTACAAGTTGGATAAACGTTTCATAATACTATGTGTATATATTTTGTTTTTACTAATCAAATTTGAAAATGGAGTAAAATTTATTTTTTGCATCATTGTTTCCATAATGTTGCAGTGTCTGTCGACGTAAATAAATGAAGTAAATCAAAGGAAAAGTAAAGTATTTTTTTCATTGTTTTAAAGCTACATATAATTTTTACTTTGTAGCCTTATTACAATAGTAGTGAAGAGAAGGTATTGTAATATTGCTACGAAAATCGGCAATTTTTAGACATAAAAAAAGCTTGGGGTATTAGTACCGAAAAATTCGATGGCGCTTACTACTTCAATGTTACTTGTATGTATAATTACTTTCTCTAATGCCTTGTAATGACAGAAACTAGTTTTACGGATCCTTGAAACAAAAAAAAAAAAAAAAAAATGTCTACGGTCAACGCTAGTACATAAACCATTCAGACGATTTTCTCCAAAATTGATATCCCCAATCAAACGAACTTGACGCCCTGCGTTTTTGAAACATAAACGCCACATCATTTCCTCAAAAACATCTCTAAATGTTAATAAACCCGAAATAGCGTAGATAACGTTTAAAAATCGTGCAGAACTCATTTTCGTCAAACTCTCATTTTTCAAAAAATGCAAAAATTCAAAATTTCTTTCGGCGTCTTCTTAGAACTACAATATTGAAGATTATAGTTTTTTACATTTTAATTTTAATTATTTTTTTAGTAATGAAATCTATTCTTAAAAGACAGATCTAATCTGTGACAAGGTCATGAACAAATGTTTGGAAATATCGCTCGTATTCGCTTAATGTTGCATACAATATGGGTATTTCATGGATAAACAATCATTTTCTCAAAAAAGGCTTAATTTTTCTTTAATTTATTTTTGTGCGTGTCAAAGGATTAAAAAACGTGCTCATCTCATTTTCGACGAACTCTCGGAATTTTTGAAAATTGAAAAAAATCTTATCATTGTAAAACAATTTGATAACAGACATTATTTTCTTATACAACTCCGATCCCAAACTTGCCGCTTTCAGAATATTCCTTTTATAAATATCATACACATTAAGCACGCGAAAACTAGGTATCTCCCATCAGCGGAGCACCGCCCCAGTCGGTCTCCTGGCATGTGTAGTAATTGCATGTAGCCTGTGTGTGATGGGTGAAGATAGGACAAGGAAGAGGAAGGAAAGATCGCGAGCGCTCAGTGGCCTGATTGTTAGGGTACTACTCCGGCATTCACTTGGTGTTGATCGGAGAAACCAAGGAAAACTACCGACCAGAGCAGCTGGACTTTAGAATTCTTCTCCAGCCAGCGACTGAATTCGACCTAGTTCACTAGCTATGGTCAAAAATTTGGCCACTGTCGAGATTCGTGCCTAGGATATTTTGGTCAGAGGCATTGCAATGACATCAGTTGATGCCCTGACCCTCCCGGTTTTAACATACTGTAAACTTGAAACCGATGAGAAGTCACCAACTTACAAAATTCTATCTTCAAAAACCACGAAGTTACAGGAATATAAGGAACGCCAAGAGTTGAAGTGACGCCTTAGGGCGTTCTAGTGTTAGAGCAAATTATTACATTGCACATATTGTAAAATGCTGCGTAGATAGAGGATTCAACTGCAGCAATCTACAAGCTTAAAGTAAACAATATAGTTTTTCTATGCATCTTATATTATTTTGCCTTTATACATTTTGAAATGTTTAAATGCTTTATGTGCTTTCAGTACGAGAGAGCATTACATTCTTTACATTTTATTACGCGCAAGTGTAAAGTGATCTGTGCGCAGGTGGCTTCACACCACTGCCAGGCGCTCAACGTGAGTCATTGTCTGCGACTGCTGCGTATATTTCCCACGCGCCGAATGCCCGACTACAAAATCCTTTCAACGCACCAGAACTCTTGCCTTGGCTTCCCATGCCCAGGGTTTTCGGAACACAAGTCGCTTTTGAACGTAAAAATTAACTTTCGGCGAATCACAAGAAAACAAAGCTAGATTACGAATCAGATAGGGAGAGGAAACTAATAGAATTTCTTACAAAACGTTTATTTTATTTTATATAATATTTTTTAATTAGTTTGAATCACAAAAGGCCACATGAAATTGAAGAATTCTACGAGAAAAAATTATACGAAATCGAAATACTTGTATTAATCAGCGTTTATCGAAACGTGTTCTTGGGTTTACATATCTGAACCATTATCATTGTCCTTCTAGACAGTAATGAAACTTCAACTACAAGAATTATTAAAAAGGTGATAATATGTGCCATTATTTATTAAGATACGAAGTTTATGTACGTGTACGTGGTGTAAGACAGATTTCTAGGATGTGGATGGATAATCGTCTTTATCTTTCTTTCCAAAATTGCTCTGTCCGACAACGATAATATAATGATCAGTGACATTTTTCGCCAAAAGGACCTATGATCTTTTCGCGGCCATATGTCTTATGTGACTCACGCGGAAACAGTAAAATCTGTGTTGGCTGTACATACGTGTAAAAATTCAGATAAGCACTGAGATATCTACAAAGCTTTCGAAATAGTTATTTGACAATAAATCCATGAATTGTCAGAACCCCATTTTCTGAATTATGTTACTTAATACATTACATAAATTTATACCGATGACTTTTCGGTTATAATTTGATAGCTTCAGTTTTACCGATTTGAATGATAAATATTTTACCATACAATCTGGAAACGTCCTAAAAACACCCCCCCACACGCCCCCCCACACAACATACATATATATAATATAATTATCATATATATATATATATATATATATATATATATATATACATATATACAAGCTGCTTATAATATTCAGATTTTTCCCATGCTTTAAAACAAAAAATAGTTATAAATGATTGGATTCTGAATTCGTTAATATTCCGTTACTAGAAGATCGCACTAGTGCAAGTCTAGACAATTTGACTCGGTGGAACATATTGAACTAAATTATTGAAAATGTAGAATTTCCTTTCTTCAAATCACCTCCGAAATTAATTTGATTTCACAATATATCCCAGAATCATAATTTTAGGCAAAATTGAGATTATAAATTGGAGTTCACACATATATTTGTTGGGCTATGAGTTTCTAGGTAGAAATAGAGAAATAAGAAAATAGTATCAACATTCAAACGTCCATAATTAAGATTTTCATAAATTTTGGTTTGTTGTTTCTAGACTAATTGAGATCCCTATGTAGATTTACAGGATGTACTTCAATGGAAACAAACAACTTTTGTGATTTAAAATTACAAACTTTAGGTTTGAATCGTAAATGTTACATGAATACAAAAATATTCGTATGTCAGATTAAAAATAGATCGGATAAGTAACCTAAATACCGACATTCATCTTTATTTCCGTGGGGCCTAAACATACGCTTAAACGGAGATCTACATATTCTACCCTTCTTGTATCTTCTTAGAACTTCCTATTTTCATCCTCAAACGATGGTGCAGAAACGAAGAAAATTATACAAAGAAATTCGGCAGAAGAGACCAAGAAAAAAATCTCCATTTGTTCAGTTTCATTGTGAACCGTTCACTATCCTGTTCTCTCACTGTTTCCATAAGTCTTTCTAGTCATATTCTGTAACGTGTAGTGACTTGTCAAAAAGAAGGTGACTTGTCAAAATTTTTAATCTTCATGTTTCAGTTCCCATGCAGAGCACTCTCGATCTTTCTTCTTCCCTCCAGTCTCCTCATGTGTTTTTTCTACTACCCTCAAAAGTAGATGCAAAACTGGAAAAAGCTACAAGGGAACGGAACAAATAAAACACGAAGTAATATTCTTCAACTCTTTTGCACATTATGCGCGTACTAGTACCCTTTTGGGGATATCAGCAGACAGTTCTTTTTAACCGGTACTTCCTTTTACATTGGTCCTTAAACCAAACTGAATATAAAAAAGTACATAGAAGCACACATAAGTAGGTATAAAATCCTTCAATTCTTCTGAGGACGTACGCAAACATGTCTTCCCATTGCTTTTATTTCCCTTTATATTTCTACCCTTTAACCCCCAACAGTTGACCTCTTGTCTTGCAGAATAAGCCATGAAGATAAACTAAACAAATTAAAATACGAATAATTAAACGAAAAAAATTCTGCCTTCCTCCTCCATTTTGATTTCCTACGGTTTACTTTTTCTTTCTGAAAGAAAGTCGGCTTCAAGTCAAATAATGCAAAAAGGGAGAAAAAATAACGTTTAAAATTATTCAGCGACATGTTTTCAATGTTTTGAATGCAATGTCATATATTTTTTGTATATTATATGTTTTCAATGGCACGGTAGCTATATCTGCGTACAGTTAACTGTAAACTTTCACCTTTTATTGACGGAAAGTATTTTGGATAATGGAATGTAAGCAACACCAAATTTCAGTCGCTGGCATTGTGCATGATTATGACATAAGTACGAGTAATAGTGACAGTTCCGACAGATAGCTGCAAACTTCAGCGAGGAGTCTACTGTCAAGACCATGTCTTTCCCCGTATATATTATTTGATTTTGTCATTTTTTAAGAGTGCATTAAGGGCATTAGAACACCCCTGCCGTGCAAATACTTTTATGAATATAAATGTAATAGATTTGTATGTGATAAAACGATGTTTTGAGAAATTTATTACGTATGTAATTGATTGTGCTGATTGAAATAATGAATTGTCTTTAAATGGCTTGCAACGTGTAACACCTTAGAAATAAACTATTTAGAAATATCGCAAATCACTAGAGAAATCGAAAATTTAAAATTCATTCCAAAAATTAAGAGTATCCGCTATAAGAGTATCCGGCGTCGTTAGCCGACTTGCTTAACTACGTGTCGTGCAGTCACGAAACTTAATCAATTATTTGAAACACCACAGAATTCTGAATGTGTGTCACCACGGATGTGTGACCACCTGACAATCCCGTTCTTTTCCTTTGACTATTTATCTCTTCTATTTATTTTATGAGGCACTCATTGAGCCGAATTAGATAAGACATTGATGAATGAGGTTATACAGAAGGGCCAAAAATGTTCCAATTTCGATTCAGGCAAAGTAAGTTTTACGGCAATGGCAAGAAGGCTGAGTCGCCGGCAAGAATTGGAAATTAACAAAAGGGGAATGATTGATATAAAGATACCATCAGTAGAAAGCTCAGAATACGTGAATTTTTGGAAAGTATTCATTAAAACAAAAATGTAATACCTTGAAAAAATCTAGAAAAGGCATGTGCGAAGATGTAATGCTTGGCGTTGAATTCTTATCTTAATAAGCGTGCGTCTGTGTCCGTGTGAATACAGTAAACGTACGTAAAAAATATGTAAAATAAGGATGTGGCGTAGATTAATTAAATAATTTACGAAATAAACGAAATTAGCTAAGTATTTCTATATTATGAACACAACTATGGTGAAACTCTAACATGGTTATGCCGATTTAGAAGTGCTCTGTTTACTGCGCTAACTAATTTGTACGTTAGTTTGTTAAAATTTGGCAGTATTTGTTCTGAGAAATTTTTGCGAAGAACTTTTTAACTATTATACGTCACACTTCATTCTCACACAAGTGTCTAAGACTATTTCAATTAAAAACTGTATAACAAATTATGTCTGAAAATACTGCCGCCTCGAAAGCACCAGACGTCCATAGAATGTCAAGCAAATATTCCCAGTGTAAGTGCCAATCTAGTAATAGTCCATTATAAATATCCATGTACCCAGGCAACAGAAAAATAAATATTACAAACTGGGAATATGTGATAAATTTATTTTAGATATTTCTGCAAGTTTTAGCTTTCTCTCAGAAATGGCTAAAAATGTCTAAGACAATTTCTATTAAATACTGAATACCAATTCTGTCTGAAAATACTGCCTCAAAAGCACCAGACGTCCATATAATGTCAAGCAAATATTCCCCGTGTAAGTGCCAATTTGGGAATAGTCCATTATAAGTATCCATGTCCCCAGGCAACAGAAAAATAAATATTACAAACTGGGAGTATGTGACAAATTTATTTTAGATATTTGTGCAGTTTTTAGCTTTATTTTTATTGCTTCTTAGTGTATCTGCGAAAAGTACGTAAGTTGCTCATAGCATTCATACTCGTGACACTAGCAATTTTGCTTGTGCTTCATGCGATAAGATACTGTGCAGTGCGAGATTTATTTTCTCTTTAGTGATACTTCTAGTCCATGTGTTTGTCCTTATTAGTTTTCATGTCTATTTCATGTTAAGTGTAGTATTAGATTCCCTTATAAGACTTTTAGTTGCAATCTGACCAAATTATTCTGCAGAAAACGTCCGACGTGTTTTGACTGAAAAAAAATCACTTCACATACTGAAGGTACGTGCTTGATCAGAAGTATAAATTTAATGGAAACAGAATTCACCCCGTAACAATATTTTCCTTAGTACCTTCGTAACGTAGTATGGTCGCCAGGAGTATTCTTCCGAAATTAATCGATGTTGTTTGGTTTTCATTTTAAACGTAATATTTGTTAACAAAAAATTGTGATATAAATTGTGAACTTCGTTCAGAAAGTTTCAAACTAATCACACAAAATTGTATGGACGGGTTCATGGAATCTCAGTAAGTCATGCCAGTAATTATGTCTACTTCCAAAAATGTGCAGTCGGTGCACAGAAACGAAATGTGGGATTCATTTAATAACAGAATATAATAGAATGTCTTGAAGTTATATTAGCTGTAGAAAAACTCTGTATGTTATCTTAAATGGCTATTCATTGGATCCAGGCACGTTAATTCCATTACCCTCGAATATATTGGTTTTAATATGTGGTACACTCTATAACACGTTCACAAAATCCAATCTTAATACCGCATCTGAGTATGAGAGATCTCATTGATCATCTCAAGTGATCATTGAAGGTTAAAATAACTTAATTTGTGAATTTTTACTTAGGTGTACATTTAGTCAATTTAAATATTTTTATTTTAAATAAAAATTACTCGGCTAAATCAGTCACACATAATAAAAAATATGAGTTTTCGAGTCGAAATCTCTTTCACTTCCGAATCGTTTCTTTTCGTTGCAGCATAATTATACTTTCCCTTCACTACGTTGGAAAGTAGTAAGAGAGCCGCGTTCTCTATAGAAAAGCACGTTGGTTTTGGACCTCCAAAGTGCGTTTTTCTTACATTAATATTCTGTATGTTTAATAACTTAAATCACGAATGCTCAATAAGAGTTCGTCTGCCCATCTACGCGACTTCAACATTAACGTCTCATCTGTATACTTTTTCACTAAAATTGATATTATTTAAGACCACGATTTTTTCAAACGAGTATAATAATGTTTGGGAGTACTTCACATGTCTCTCCTAAATTTTCTACAATATGTGAAAAAGCTGAAAATTTCTTTTTTAACATTTTTCATTATGTTCTTCAAAGTGAGAATTTTATATATAGATAAATACGATTTTTGATACGATGTAGATTTTATGTGATACCGATTGCAACTTTGACCATTTGTTAATAATTCTTGAAAATATTTATGTTTCAAACCGACTGCAAATGTGTTAATGTTTACTCGCATTGTGGAATGTAAATTCAATATTACGATCTATTACGATCTACATCTGAAATTTCAATAACTTTAAATATTAAATTTTAATGCGTTGGCAAAATCAAACACGGAGGTTTAGTTATTCCCGATTGTTAATCTAATGCATTCCTGAGCTGTTATTTTAGAAGCACTTTCATTTATTTTATTCGAGATAAAATTATCTATTTCGAAATCTGCCTGGACGCCCATAGCACCTTCATTCTTTCATCTGATTGTACTCACCCTCTCCCTCATCCAAACAGCATCGTCGAGGCACTTACCTTTTGAAGTCCACTTGAGGAATGTGAGATGTAATTGCAAATAACGCGGAGAATCTGGAATTGGAATAATAAATACAATTGAAATAAATTTGATATTCATACTTCACTGACTGGTAGTGATAATTACAGGATATTACTATTCTCATTATTATTTAATATATAAGTCATTTTAATGACTCATCGAGAATCCATATGTTTTTGAGATAAAACAATAAATCCATAAATTAATTTTTCTCTCGTTTGTAACTATAATTTAATGCTGGAAAGGGATTTTAAAACTCAAGCGCGTCGACGACAGTGAGGCGGAGGCAGGCGGCGGGAGAGGGCGGAAAAGGCGAACGCGGCGGGGGAGGGGCGCATGTGACGGCAAGGTGCATCGGGAGGCGACGAGTAAGGACGCGACAGTAAAGTGGCGAAGTGCAGCGGGGCGTCGGTAGCGGGTCGGAGCGGTGAGGTCGCGGGTGGCGGGCCGACGGCGAAAAAGGTGAGGGCGACACGTAGGGAAACGGTGGATGCGGACGAGGAGGGCGGACGGTGAGGGGCGACGGAGGAGGGGGCCGACGGAGGAGGGCGACGGAGGAGGGGGCGGCGAGGAGAGGCGGCGGAGGAGGGGCGGCGGAAGGAGGGGCGGCGGAAGGAAGGGCGGTCGGCAGGAGGGGCGGCGGAGGAGGGGCGGCGGAGAGGGCGGCGGAGGAGGGGCGACGGAAGAGGGGCGACGGAGGGATTTGCGGCTGCAGGGCGGCGGCAGCAGTTTATGACACAGGGCGACGTCCCGTCGCGGTAGACAGGGGCTGCGGCAGTGGGGCGATGGCGGCGGGGCGAAGGCCGGCGGGGCGACGGCCGGCGGGCGTGCGGGGTGGCCGCGCTGCGGGGCGGCGGTAGCAGGGCTGCGGCAGTGGGGCGATGGCAGCGGGGCGAGGCGGCGGGGCGACGGCGGCGGGGCGTGGCCGGGTTGGGCGGCTGCGGGGGGGCGGCGGTAGCAGGGCTGCGGCTTGGGGGCATGGGCGGCGGGGCGAAGGCGCGGGGGCGACGGCGACGGGGCGTGGCGGGGTGGCGGCGGCTGCGGGGCGGCGGTGGCAGGCGGCGGCAGAGGTGCGATGGCGGTTGGGCGACGCGCGGCGTGGCGAGTGGCGGCGGCTGCGGGCGGCGGTAGCAGGGCGGCGGCAGAGGTGCCGATGGCGGCGGGTCGAGGCGGCGTCGCAACGGCGGCGGGGCGTGGCGGGTGGGCGGCTGCGGTGCGGCGGTAGCAAGGGCTTGCGGCAAGTGGGCTCATGGCAGCGGCGGAGGCGACGGGCGACCGCGGCGGGGCGTGGCGGTTGCGGCGCCTGCGGGGTGGGGCGGTAGCAGGGCTGCGCTGTGGGCATGGCGCGGGGCGAAGGCGGCGGGGCGACGGCGGCGGGGCTGGGGGTGGAAGGCGGCTGCGGGCGGCGGTGCCGGCGGCGCAGAGGTGCCGATGGCGGTTTGGGGCGACCGGCGGCGGGGCGTGGCGGAAGTGGCGGCGGCTGCGGCGGCGGTAGCAGCGGGCGGCAGAGGGTGCGAATGGCGGCCGGGCGACGCGGCGTCGCAACGGCGCGGGGCGTGGCGGGTGGCGGCGGCTGCGGGTGCCGGCGGTAGCAAGGGCTGCGGCAGTGGGGCGATGGCGGCGGCGAGGCGGCGGGGCGACGGCGGCGGGCGTGGGCGGGGTGGCGGCGGCTGCGGGCGTGGTAGCAGGGCTGCGGCAGTGGGCGATGGCGGCGGGGGTGAAGGCGGCGGGGCGACGGCGGCGGGGCGTGGCGGGGTTGGGCGCGGCTGCGCAGGGCGGCGTAGCAGGGCTGCGGCAAGTGGGCGATGCGGCGGGGCGACGGCGGCGGGGCGTGGCGGGGTGGGCGCGGCCGGGCGGCGGTAGCATGGCTTGCGGCAGTGGGGCGATGGCGGAGAGGCCGAGGCGGCGGGACGAACCGCGGCGGGGCGTGCGGGGTGGCGGCGGCTGCGGGCGGCGGTAGCAGGGCTGCAGCAGTGGGGTCGATGGGGGGCGAAGGCGGCGGGGCGACCGGCGGCGGGGCGTGGCGGGTTGGCAGGCGGCTGCGGGCGGCGGTAGCAGGGCTGTGGCAGTGGGACGAGGCGGCGGTGCGATGGCGGGCGGGCGCGGCGCGGGCGTGGCGGGGTGGCGGCGGCGCGGGCGCGGTAGCAGGGCGGCGGCGGGTGGCGGATGGCGATTGGGCGACGGCGGCGGGCGCGCGGGGTGGCGGCGGCTGCGGCGGCGGTAGCAGGGCCTGCGGCTGTGGGGGCCATGGCGGCGGGCGAAGGCGGCGGGCGACGGCGGCGGGCGTGGCGGGGTGGCGGCGGCTGCGGGCGGCGGGGTAGCAGGGCTGTCGGCCAGTGGGGCGATGGCGGCGGGGCGACGGCGGCGGGGCGTGGCGGGTGGCGGGCTGCGGGCGGGCGGTAAAGCAGGGCTGCGGCAAGTGGGGCGATGGCGGGCGGGGCGACGGCGGCGGGCGTGCGGGGTGGGCGGCGGCTCCGGGGCGGCGGTAGCAGGGCTGCGGCAGTGGGCGATGGCGGAGGGCGAAGGCGGCGGGACGACGGCGGCGGGCGTGGCGGTGGCGCGGCTGCGGGGCGGCGGTAGCAGGGCTGCAGCAGTTGGGGCGATGGCGGCGGGGCGAAGGCGGCGGCGACGGCGGCGGGCGTGGCGGGTTGCAGCGGCCTGCGGCGGCAGTAGGCAGGGCTGTGGCAGTGGACCGATGGCGGCGGTGCGATGCGGCGGGCGACGGCGGCCGGGGCGTGGCGGGGTGGGCGCGGCTGCGGGCGGCGGTCGCGGGCGCGCAGTGGTGCGATGGCGATGGGCGACGGCGGCGGGGCGCGGGCGGGGGGCGGCG
>BOPP01000155.1:613315-630303 GCA_017312745.1 Gryllus bimaculatus
GGCGGGGTGGTGACCGTGGTTCGGCGGTTGTGAGGCGCCGGCGGCGGGGTGGCGATGGCGTCAGGCGATGACTGCTGGACGAAAAAACGGAGCGACGGTTTCGTAACTAAGATGCTGGGGTGGCATGTAATGGCACTCATCTTGCAATATTAATATCAGTGAATTTTGCGCTTCTTGGGAGAAAGTCGTGTTGCACATGATCTGTTCTTTGTCACTTATGATTGAAGCCTGAATCCCGCATATGAAGTTTGTAAGAAATTGCGATTAAAGTTTTCTAGCTTTATTCACGGGAGGATAAAACGAATTTGGAACCTTTATTTTAAAAAAATAAAAACGACAGATTCAAATAGGCATCCCCTTCTTGGAAATCACAATTTTTTTTAATTATTGTAAATGTAAAGACAACTTCTCAAGTATTTGTGTTTCCATTCATTTTTAATTTCTCCTTAACTGGTTAGAGAAAAATAGATGTTTCCCACATTTAATTAACTATATTGAAAAGTTCGCTGTTTCGAGAAATTATATGTTCGAACTAGAACAGATATTATAGTTATGTTTTATAAGAGTTGTTCTAGTATATTGTTCTTGTGGTAATAACGCTATTGTTGCCGAAACTTCAACTAAGCAGTTCTTTATAGAAACAATTTTATTCGCAAATATATGTATATTAAAACACTGTTCGTAAATTATGGAACATGTCAATTCGCAAGTCACCACATATGCAGCCAAGTGCCATAAAGCCTCACATCGTGTCTGTACGATTGCTGAAAAAATCATTCACAAAACAAGAAATAATATAACTAGAAAACTAATACCTCAAACATTTCTAAGACATATTTACCATGGGACGATGGTGGACGCTCCATCTGCTCCGTCGACTCCGTCAGCCTTTGCGCCTTCCCTGCAGCCGAGAACTTCTGAGAAGGCTGTACCGACGGTACCACACACGAATTAAAGTAACGAAAAAAAAAGTTCAAACTTTGTCTTTGTCTTGTGCATATTTTTTCGAAAATTCAAGAGCATATTAGTCACAACTGCTGCGGATTTCACAAATGTGTGGAAATGAAAAGTTTTTGAACCTAATTTCCTTTCCAAAAGTTTAGTAAGATTTCTAATGCAATAAAACCTCCACAGAAAGACATCACTACATTTCTTCACATCACTGGCAAACACTGTTCAAATTTATCAGTTCTTTTTCAATATTTTTCGGACGTTCTGATAATAAATGCAATGTAAATCAATATTGACACATTTATCTATTATTAAAGTAGTTTAACTAGTCGAACGTCTTCACACGTAGAAAAGTTAAGCAGCACCGACATCGAAAGTATCACATAACAGAACTTCATAGAAAGAAACAACGGTTCTCAGGTCGATATTTAAGATATGCACACTTTTTTAAACTTTTAAATGATTTGTAGAATATCTAACTGTCCACACGAACATTTTTATAACAAACGAACCAGTTTCTGGGCACTTTTTAAAAGAAATGTTTTCCTGCACGAAATAACACGTTCATCGCGAACAACTACGACATCCCGATTGTCCTGCCAGTCTTCAGCGCCTTGATAGACCCTGTCAGTGATGCGAGTGGAGAGGGGATGGACGTCGCTATTGGTTGATTCCCAGGGATGCGCAGATCGATGCGCGGACGTATGAGGGGGTATGGAAGCCCCGGATTGGCTCTCCGCAATGCGCAGGCGTGAAATAAACCACGCACAAACGTCTCTTTTCTCCGTGGAAAAGAAACCCCAACAGACCCTTTTCTCCATGGAAAAGAACGCGTCCATGATTAAATTCTCCTTGGTACCCGCGACACAGTGGGACAAACATGTCGCTGTGCCACAGAGGGTCAAAAGCCAGAACGTAGGAGTCAGTGAGCTACCAACCGGGCATGAAATCCAAGTCACTTCGTGTGAAATCATGACAAATAAATACCATTAAACACAAACATTTTACAACAATTTTACCAATTGAACAAAACTAAAACCGACATTTTGCCAAAACGACCCAAAACAACCCAAAACCAACTGAAACGAAATGATCTAAACGTCCTTCTAATAGCATGATTAAACAAAATATTTTCACAAACAAATACGATTATCATCATTTGTTTTTAAGAAAACTTTCATGCACAAGAAAGTCTATAGCCTACTAAATTTATCTATAGCAACCGAGACAACGTTTATTATCTTAGGTATTTGCCAGCGCTTTCCGGTCTCCCGTGAATATTTTTACACCACTACACAGATCACTGTTCAAAGAAAATCAGTTCGCATATAAATTCTTTTCTGTGAGTTGTGTAACAAAATGCTCATAAACAACAAATAAAGTTTAATGAATCGGTTTCGGTCAATGGGTTTTCATAATTGCCTACACAACAATTTTTTAATGACTGAATATAAAGACAATTTTTAAAAACGTGTCACGCACAAGAAACTTGTTCTCCCTTCATATAACCAAAGAAGGGTGGCAGGTCTGAACATATTTTAAATGCTTTGATGATTTGGAAGACACGTACATGTTGACTCCAAAGTGTGCACTTTCTCGCTGCGGATTAAAGAAAAAGTTAGCGACAAAATGGCAAATTTTCGGCAGAAAAACTTTATTACATCACCATGGCCACGAAAAAGAGGATAAATCCAGTTGCTAAATTTAAGAAATCATCCTCTTTCTCGTGATATAACTAGAATCCACGTTTTGTGGAACTCTGATAGAGAAAAATCGAATGACGGCAAAACGTCTTGTAGTGTGTCCATGTGTCCTTGTTCCGTTTGTCCGTCTGTGCACAACGGTAGTGACTAAACCGTTAACACGATTAAGAATTAACTGAAAGTTAATCTTAGATTGCTTTGTACTCACAACAGCTGACATAACAATATGTGAGCGAATAAATCGCAAAGGCTACTCAGGAATTCTGTGGTGCATATTTGTTGCACCGCGTTAATATTTTTTGAAACAAGAACCATTAGATGATGTTCAAATTGTTGAAATCAGGGGAAAATTCAGTACATATGTCATAAAAATGCGTCATTTCCCTTCCGCATAACATAAAATGAATTTCTATAATAAACGGCATTGCTCTAAAGTAAAAAGAAAAAAAAATACATTTCATTAAAATCCGCCCAGTAGTCGTAACTACTGATATTAGCATCACTCCTTATTTTTGTTATTGCAGTTACTCTCAATAAGGCAATTGCATGACATTTGGCTAGAGCCTTCATCATTGTGTGAAGTATATCTTGTTTTATTTTTGAACCATGAACTACCTGGCAATTACTTTATTATCAATCTAATTACTTTCTTCGATATTCTATTTATTTATTTACTACGCAATTTGTTATTGTTACGTACCGAGGTTGATCCATCATGATCATTTTTTTATGTTGTGACAAGACCGTCTCTACAGATTCTCGGTTCTGAAAATTTACGTAATAATATTTTCTCTTTTTTTTATATTGGAGATTTGAGGATTTTCCCTACCCTTACTAAAAATAATACCTGATTCAAAAATCAAATGAACATTGGAATTCCTGTTCTTCGGATGACATCAGTAACACATACATAACATTTCATCTAACAATCCGAAAAATAGCAACAATAAGAATCCTGTTGTTATTTAATATTTCCCATTATTCATCCCCTTGCATGCATGGACATTACTCTTTTTTGATCTTAAGTTAAAATTTACTAATTTATTATAAAACATTGTCTATACATTATTAAAAAATTCCTGTCCCTAGTAAGAACATCCCTGTTCCATTCCCCAGCGTTCTTCACTGTTGTTCTCACGTCTATTAAAATTTCCATTTCAAACCAATCCAGTTACAATTGTGGCAATTCCTTCTTTCCACATAGAGTGTTACGTCCCGTTCCACTTATAACATTTTACCAATTAATAATTTACACTGTGGATTTGTTTACGACATCGGAGGGCACTCCCTATATCATCACCGAGTCGTAACACGTTCTGACGTTCATTTCCCACCGCCAGAGAATATGTTCTTTTTTTATTTTTAACAAGCGTCTTTTTCTGGTCTGCACATCTCGAATTCTATTATAAGATAAACCATTACAATACTTATAGTTATATCTATTCTTTCCCTCTTTTACCTCTGACTTTTTACTTGCTTTCCTTGTTGTACATTAAAAACATCATTTTTTTAAATTATTAATCTGCTCTTGCTCTGCCTATACTATACATCTCTCTCTCTCTCTCTCTACTCCTCTCCCTCTCTCTCTCTCTACTCCTCTCCCTCTCCCTCTCTTTTCTCCTCGTCTCTCCTCCCCTCTCCATCCCACTGTCTCCCTCCCTCTCCCACCCCAGTCACTCTCCCCCTCTTTTCCTTCCTCTCCCCCGTCTCTCTCTCCCTCCTTTGATGGCAAATAAAAAAAACATTGTTCTAGAAAAGTGAAATGAAAGCAGGGTTGAAACCAGTGTAGCAACCTATTTATATAAAAGACTATTGCTTTGCTTTGTAAGTATAAGCTAAAGATTTATCACTACCCCAATATTCTACTAAAATTTTCTGCGTATAACACTGGCAATTACTTAGAATTTTTATAGAAACATTACCGTTAGTGATAACAATTTCTTTGCCCATTTCCTGAAATCAAATACGTTAAATAAAAGTAAATATGCGATTTTTGTTTGTAGTCAACTACCAAAATCGGAAGCTCCATCTTAACCGTGTAGGGGAATGGTTGTCAACATCATAGCCTGGCTTCTGGGATCCTGTTCTTTTCTGACAAGTGTGCTTTTGTTTATTTGCATGTGTGTTCCTGTTTATGATCGCAAGCATTTGCGCGTTTGCGTGCGTGTAAATTAGTATAATAAAGGGATTTCACCGGCAAACGCACACGAATATGAAGGATCGCCAAAGATCTATGAACCAACCCGGGATTTTCCTCAAACTAATCGAAGGAAACTTCCCAAATCTTCTATCAAAGGAGACATCCTCACAGACATTTGGTTTTCGGAAATCATTGCCAATTGATAATTTTAGTAACAGTACAATACAATAACTTACCATAACGTCCATTTAACTGCGGTCCACCACGTTTCTTCAGGAAATTATAAATAAGTTGTAGACTTTTTCGCCCGTTGTCCTGTTTATTCTTTTCTGTTTCTCTGCTGTGCAGGTCTCTCCGCGTGCTGGGCTGGTGAGCGAACATTACCCTCGCGGCCTTTTTCAGGGCTGAAATGCCAATGTATGGGGATGTGATCCATACCAATTTTTGTGGGGTAGACATGTTAAGTGCGTTATAGTGTTTCCTGTTCCCTCAGTCCCTTGGGATGTGTTCGCAGTAAGAGGCTCTCTATTCTCTTACTGTGTGAATGAAGGTAGGACTAATTATTTCGCGTTTCCGAGTGATTCTACTCCTATTTTCAGGAATTGCGTGAGTGTAGTGCGTATTTTTCATGGGAAGTGGCGATGAACTGTCCTCTGCTGAACTGGTGAGATCTCCCCCCAGCGTGGCACTGACTCAGCTATGACAAACTGTAAGATCCCGACTGCTCTCAAGACTTGCGTGTGGTATAACGCTTGTGTGTGTAGGTAAGCGGTCAGGAGAGGACAGTGGAGAGGAAGGAAAGATAATGCGCGGTCCGTGATCCGTTTGTTAGGGTATTACTCCGGCGATCCCCTAGCTCATCGGCGTTCTCAAGCTTATCGGAGAAACGTCAGAAAGTTACAGATCAGAACGGAGAGTGGTTGAATTTGACCCAGCTAAATAGGTTGTGTCGAAAATTCTACCGTTGTGGATTCTCGAACACGGAGACAGTGGCACTGCAGTGACATTGATGCCCATAGCCATCTAACCCAGTGGGGGAGGGGAAGTAGGATAATCATGCAGGGTATGAAAAATTGATAATATAAATTAGTTTAGTTTATTATATGGATTATTCCTACTAACAATTATTATGTTTTTATTTCTCATTTTCTGTTTTTCACTTTGTACTTAGCTACATTAAATTATCGAATCACTAGTTATAGTAAGGTTCTGAGTGACAGGACTTGTCCATTCCTACTTGTAAGTTCATTGATGTATTCATTGGCAATGTTAAAGAACAAGTTCTGACCGACGAAGGAATATGAGAGGTTTCATTAATACATCTTTGTTTATCATTTGCTTTTATTTTTCACCTGTTAACTAGAAATACATTTAACATGATAAAATATTCTCGTAAAACATGAAGATTTCAAACGTATACACATAGAATTAAAAGTACAATGTATTGCAAGTTTATACATCTTCCTGAACACTATGCGTTTATTTCTTTTCGGTCCTTGCTCTTATGCGAAGAATGCCCGGCTGATTAGGGAAAAGGGAAATAATTATATTATGAGAATTGATGACGTCATGATATATATGATTAAGTTATATTATAAATATAAGTAATATAAAATATGATTAAATAATATTATAAATTATGACTCGAAATTGGCTCGTTGATGCAATGTACGGTACATAAGTTTCTAATCAGATATAAAATTCACGGCCTCACAAAGAAAAGACAAATTTTGTTTTCATTTCACTTTTGATCACTACATCATTTGGTTTTTGTAACAAAGGTTACTTCTGACGTGTTAAGAAATGACCTTTTTGTTCATCCGACCTATACAAATTTAATGATGCATCTTCAAAACATGTGTCACATATATTTAAAATAATAAAGTTTACTTTAAATTTTATTTTTTAGTGCAGTAATGATATTTATCTCAAATGTAATTGATTGTTTGCAAAATACTTGTATAAATAATGTAACTTTCTAAATATACCAATTTCGATAAATACAGGAAAGATAAGAGCTATGTGATTATGACGAAAAACTGGATCCTGTTGCAAGTCACATCACATTTTTATGTTACTTTACAATTTGTCCCAAAACATTTTGGGCTCTGCATTTTGTGATCAAGTATCTCAGTCAAAACATTTTGTAATCATTTGAAATTTAAACATTTATTACATTGAATAATACTCAAATATGGCATATTTTCTTCCCATAATAATATTCAGATAATTACTTTAACACAGAGATAAAGAAGAGTCTAACAGATATTATTCCAGATAGCATTATTTAAAACATAATGATTAATCCCAATTTATTTAATCCCAATGATTAAGCAATATTAACCAGTAACATAGGACGATGTTAACAACTACTTTACGATATGCATCGTTTTCACCAAGATACTGAACAATAGTGCAACAGTTTAGGCCAAAATTATTGCCAATTATTCAATGTATTTTTTACAAACGCATTTTGTAACTGTCCTAGGGCAAAATGAATCACAGTAAAACGCAATTATTAAACATAACAATACAATAATTTAGCATGCTATTAATAATGATAACACGATAATCGCTATTTTCGTCAATGTACTGAAGAATAATGCCAATGTATTGGTCGTAGTTGTACAGTCGCATATAATAAATGGGTTCTTGGAACATACTCTGCAGCCTGCAGTGATGCACAACGCCAAAATGGTCGCGATAAGCGAAGCAAATGTAGAAGAGCCCATCCGATCCCAGTTCCACGTTGTAGATCGTCACTTGATTAGAGGGCAGCTCCACCACCTGGACAACCATTTGGGTGGCAGCGTTCAAACCACGCACCAGCGACTCCATGGTTGGCCAGGTGAAAGGATGTTGCTGCAAAGAGACACGTGTATAAGGATAAGAAAGAACTCCTTCGTTGCTGATGAATTGTGTAATAGAGCATTTATTTTACCTCTCTTCCGCTGGCACTACAACATTCGGTTACCACAAAAACACATATGTTACCATTTAGTATTACATAATTGCTAATAGATAATTACTCAAAAATTTAATTGCTCTTCAAATTTCCAAGTAAATTACTAGTGAGCTGCCGGAATATTCAGCTGGTACACCACAATCTCTTACCACATAAACAAATATACCATCTTGAAAAACGATTTAATTGCTAATTAATTACGCAAATATAATTATTATCTCTCTTCAAACTTTTCAGTAATTAATGGGGAGCTGGCGGGCACGCTTGCCGGGCAGTCAGTCTCCCGCCCACATGCTGGCCAGCCGGCCGCCCCGTCATACCGCCCGGCTGCACGGGCACTGGTTGGGTGCGGCAGTTTGACATTAAATACACGCACTGGCCGAAAGACAAGTTCCCAAATCTGATAGGGAAGAAAAAAAACTCACAGTCCTCAGGGAGAAACAAAACCATCCTATCGCTGAACAATCGGGGGAAAAATGTCAAGCGAATAGAATTCCCTTCTCGATCAGGCTTTCGTTCAGTTTCCCTCGATCCATCGAACAGATTCTGATATGATCCCTCGTTTTGCTTCTGGGCATCAATGCAGTTTCACTTTTTACGCACTTTCCATATCTCAATGGGATTTAGGAGGTGGTTTAGTTAATATCGTCAACAATACCATCAAATAGTCGTTCTCTGTGATCTTACGATAGTCAATGGACACGATACCTCAGCCTCGAGAACATTTTTGTTCGGTTTGTATAGGAATTTACCACGCTGAACTCGAGAATAATATTAATTTTTCTCAATCACGTATAGTTTTTGAGCTATGACACTTTTCCCTACCTGTACGGTTGGAACAAGCGCCGTGGACTGCTCAGGCAAGGAGTTCTATTATTTGCGGCAGTGGAACACCTCGGACGACGCCATTGGCTCACTGGGAAAAACGCAATCCGACGTTTCCAGCACGGCAATTCACCGCTGCAACTTCCAAGAACTCGGATGACCTGGAAATTTCAACTGGACTTTGCGGAGCCCAAACGGTCGCCGATGACACCGCCATTGGGCAGAAGAAACCGCGTGATGCGCGCCTGCCAATCGCCGAACACGAAGCGGGTCACGTCCCGCAAACCAAGGGACGTCGCCCGAGCCCACAAGCTCGGTCATTCCGATGTAGGAGACGAGGGTGAGAGGTTGACTACTACGGTACCACTGCCGGACCGCACATAACGACGGACACACAGTCGGGTGAGCAAACGGACGGACGGACTGGGGGGCAGCGGGGCAAACAGACGGGCGGACAATCAGGCCGACCGACAGACGGACGGTCAGACGGTGTGTTGCAGTGTAGTGCGTTAGGTGTAAATATGTGTATGGGGAGTGGATAGGGCAAAGACAGGAAGGAAAACGGCGTGGGAAGACCACGATGGAACCGTGGTCCATTTACGATAGTAGTGCGCCGACATCTGCCTAGTATTAACTGGACACCACGGAAAACTACTGGTCAGGGCAACATGCCGCTAAAATTCTCCTCCAGACAGCTAAAACGTCCGTGGATTAACAAATACGAACATGCTATTTCGTTTTGACGTTTATGAGCAGAGCCGTTTTGGCGCAAAATCCCTTTCCTACAAAATATTCCACGAATACTGAGAGACCGAAACAAGCCATAAAAGGTTTGCGGTTTAAAATGTAACACTGAAGTTTGAAGTTGCATGTTTCATAAGAATACAAAATCCGCAAGGCAATAGAAATACAGCCATACGCAAGGCAATTTGGCATTTAGGAATTGAGAGAAACGGTGCGGAAGGGACGAGGTGAGGCGGAGCTGGGTGAGAGAGAGAGAGAGAGAGAGAGAGAGAGAGAGAGAGAGAGCAAAAAAGCAAAAAGTACTCAAATTGTCATAAATTGTTCATTACCTTTCTTCAAACTCTATCTTTATGGAACATCTTTCATTAAGGGAAAAAATCTCCATCTTTAATGTTTTACTTGTAGTAAGACTCCGAAAAAAGTTTGAACTTTTTCAATTTTCGAAAAATCAGGGTATTGAACGAACATGGAATCTGCACAATTCCCTTAAACGACATTCATACTATCCAACAAAAAAATAATCAAAATTGAGCCTATTTTTTTAATTATTGAAAATGTCCCAGAAGCTTCATGTAAAGTACTCCCAATGTAAAATATCTGTTTCAAATTCAAAGGCTCGCGATATCAGTCGGATCGATTGAAGGACATCAATTTTGGAGAAAGTTGGCAGCACGGTTTTGCCGCTAGCGTTGTTTACGGACGGACAGAGTGGCAAAGAGACGGACGGACGACCGACAGAGTGACCGACCGAGCGACCAACCGACTGACGACCGACCGATAGACAGACATACAAGTTTTGCCATCATTCGATTTTCGGTGTAAAGGACCCACAAAACATGGATTCTAGCTACGCTGCGTGTTAGTGGATTTAATTTAGCAACTGGATTGATCTATTTTTTTTGTTACCAGGGCCTTGTAATAAGAGTTTTCTGCCAAAAACTGATTGACTGAATAAGATGGCTCACAGCAAGAACTGTTGCTACTAAAGCGATTTTGAGTTTTCGAGTTCCGCGATCTTCTAGAGCAGCATCTTAACATACTGACCGTGAGCGCTTTTCATTCCTCATGATTTTCCTTCTCGTTCCTCTAACTTACTCACTCACACTTATGCTTACACCTCGCTGTCCCTCGTGCAGGGGGACCAGTCGGAAAATTAAGAGTTTGTGCCGACTGGGTCGGTGTTACAATTTTTAGAGATACCTGGAGAGGGTAATTCTCCCATACGCCGATGTCAAAAATCGTCTACGGATCTCTTCCGAGTTCCAGCAGTAATGAAACACTGCGATTTTAAGGATATAACATGCACTAGATCAACGTGATAATGAAAACAGCAGTTGCCGCCTCCATGAATCCCAAAATAATTTATCATTACCCATTGATATGTTATTATGAAATTCTTTTATGCATTATTATGTGATAAATGATTGAAAAATTGAAGAGTGAAAGAGCGAACTGTACCATTACCCCTGAAGATGCAACGAAAATAGCGGTTCACACATAATGTTTTGAAGGTATAAAAAACGAGGGATTATGAGAAGAAAATTTGTAATTAAAAAGTTTTTAAAACCACTGTAAATACAATTTTACTCTCGCTTATATAGAATATTCAGTCATCGTCATATTAAAAGAACCCACATGATCTTCAACTGTCTGAAGAATCCCAACCGAGACAGGCAGCTGCAAAGTATAAAAACATCAGAAGCATGTCATCTCCAAAACCATGTAGAATTTTCTTCTTTGGAAAGAAGCAAATATTGGTATGAAGATTTTGACTTTTTGTAACAATTTGTTCTCCTCAGCGTGAAAATACTTAGATGGGAAATTCCAAACCAAACTGATGTGTTGACATTGAATTTCCATGTCCTCTTATTTTAATGATACCAAATTCAGCAGAGACGTAATAGCATTAGTCATTTGTGAAACGTGATCCAACGGTCAGAGAATACTGCCGGGCGTAGCGTCCTCACAAAACTAATATTATATATTTTCTTTGAAGTTATCCCCGAACTCAATGTAACAATTGTAAGTTATGAATACAAAAAAATTACGACATAGATAGAACGTATATACTACAAGTTAAATAAGAGTTAAAACTTCAAGGCATGGAAGTAAAAAGAAAGGGACCTTTCAAATGCCAGATTAGTTTGGTTCCTTCGTCAAAGGTACTAAATCACATGAATGGCTGAAAGCCAAAACGGTATAAGTTACATTTTAAGAATTCTGAGAAATTTTTTATTTAAGTCAATATCTCAGTAAAATCGTGGTGTTTTTTCATCATTAAAACTACGGCATCTCAATTATTTATTGAAATCACGAAAATACATTGCCACTGATATATAGCCTGAAATAAACACGTTTTTTCTTAGAATTGATAAATTGTCACTTATATAGTTTTAGTTTTAACCCATTCAACATTAAATAATCTTACAGGAGATAATTTGTAAACATTGTGTATTCATATGCAGTAAGTAAATGGACAAAGTGTAGTTTCGATTAATGCATCTGAATTGGAAATCTGAAATCTGTGTATATTTCTGAATATCATTTTGGAGAGCATCATAATTGAAACAAATGTGTTTAAATATTTCTTTTTTGACTAGAAACTACAGAGTGCCGTTTTACACTAAGGTACAGGATTGGGTCACATACTAAACCCCTCATCTACAATTACCAGTACCACCCAATGAAATCCTATTTTATTGAATTCTATGTCAACAATTTTGTTCGCTTAAAAGAAACAGGTAGCTAATTCCATTAATATTGTGGCCTGTACGTGCATGGTACAGAGGAAGGTCGCTCCACCCTTTCACCCTTTTGGTGGAAGTGTTGCTCACCAAGTCTAGGAAGTCTGCCGGGAAGCCGAATATGGCTGCCATGGCTGCACGTCACTCAGCGCCGCGTTCTCCCCTTCTCCTGCTGCCCGGCGGCGCTAACGCGAGCGACTGACGCGGCCACCTGGGGCGGCCCCTGGCGGGCGCGCCGCGAAACGCACTGCGGCGCAGGGCTGCAATTGTATCAGTCACCTCCCACCGCGCCATCGCCGCAACATCGCCTCCACCCGCCCTCCACCCACCTCACGCCGCCACCGCTGCCACCGCCGCACCGCGCCACCGCGCCGCCACCCACTCGCCACACGTCGCCCACCGCTCAGCCAACCGCAGCCACCCCTCCACCGCCCTCCACGCCGCCACCGCCGCCGACACCTCCCCACCCACCCGCAGCCACCGCGTGCAGAAAAAAGAGGTTGAAATTCCGAGTTAGAAAGAACGGGGAAATGTAAATGAAATTTTTTAGTTACAGGAAGCAGCACAAAACTCTAGTGCCTCTCTTCAAGGGGTACACAAACAACCGTCATGCAATCTATCCAGTGAAATGCCCCATTGTTACTTAACTTGGGGAGGACCATTCATACAAAATAGAATGCAGAAAGCATTGAACCACGATTAGGAAAAGTCAGCTGGACAGGTGTTCGCTGACACTTTACGTTGCCAGTGTAGCGTGGCCAATCCTTCCCCCAAGCAGAGTTTATTGATTTTCGAGAGTTCTTGACGAGCGCAAGTGGCGGTGACAATACTGGCACAGAAACAATGTGAGTGAAGGAAGTAAATGAGAGACTTGGAGCATTTTGTTACTTTTATCCATTTGCAGATTTCATAGAGTTATTTAATTATAGCTTTATATTTATATTAGGTGTGTTTTTCATTTTATTTTATTTTAATATCATTTTATTCATTTTATTTCGTTTTATTCTTGTCGTTCTTGTTTCGTTTTGTTTCGTTTTTGTTTCGGTTTGTTCGTTTTATTCGTTTTGTTTACGTTTTATTACGTTTTATTTTATTCGTTTTATTTTACTTTCCGTTTATTTATTTTTATTTTAAGTTTAGTTTATTTTATTGTCTTTATTTTTATTTTATTTTATTTTATTTATTTTTTATTTTATTTTATTTTATTTTATTTTTATTTTTTATTTTATTGTAATGTTATTTATTTTATTGTTATTCTTTATTTTATTTTATTTTATTTTTATTTTTATTTTAGTTTTATTTTATTTTATTTTATTTTATTTTATTTATTTTATTTTATTTTATTTTATTTTATTTTATTTTATTTTATTTTATTTTATTTTATTTTATATTTGCATGATTTATCGTTTTTTATATTTGTTTGAATTAATTTCTCTTAATTTTTTTGTACTTTGTAGATTAATTTCCACTCATTTGCAATGCCATGTTATACCAATTAGCGGATCACGGCAGACGTCCTGCCCTCCATCTCTCTCTTTCTTCTCACCTCTTCCTTCTCCATCTTTCTCATTGTCCCTTCCCCGTATGCCTATGAATCTCCCTGTCTCTGTTTCTCTGTCCATCTCTGTCTTTCTGGTTGTTTCTTTCTCTGCATCTATGTCTGCCTCTGTCTCTATCTGACTCTTTCTGTACCTGTTTCTTTCGGGGTTTATTCCACAATCGCAAGGATAGACACATTTAATACTTCAGCGTTCTGCGGGTTGCGTAGTGCGCAGTTGCGTCGAGAACCTGAATAGGGGCTCTTAGGTCAACATAAAATTATCATCAACACGCGTCTATGAGAGCAGGCATATGTACATTCTCGTCGTACTATGCCTAAATTCTTCACACAAATGCAAGCAATAAGTTGATTATGATTTATTGTAATCGAATATACGGTACGGCAGCCCATTAAATACGAACCAACAAACAAATAAACATTGTTTTTTTACATATTAGCTGAAAACTCTTGTAATAGTATATCATTTTAACCAACATCATTTGTTATACAATTAAATTTACAATTTTAAATTACTATTATTTAAATAAATATAATAAGTAATTATTATATTTTAAATGCTAAATGTTATATAAAATATTCAAACTTTGAAACTATTTACGAATGAACGCTCAAGAAAATTATACCATTTTCTCTGAAGCAAACCAGATTGAAAATATATTAAAAACCAAGCCGGCTTCTAGCTGGAAGTGATCAACATTCGTTTGGGATGACAACATCTGTAAGGGATTTGTCAAGCATGGCGATTTCGCATTAAAAACTGAAGAGGTGTGAGTTTGAGTCTCGACTCAAACTCAGGTTCTCCGAATTAACTAGCCGTGCGCTTTACCTCTACGCAAAGAAGCCACCCTGACGCACCCACTAGCGTAAAGTCTTAAATTTTGTAGTTTTGAAATTATAACTTTTTTCAATTTTCTTAAATACTTAGAGTTGGACAAAAATGGAACTAGCGCCATATTTACGTCTTACATTCATAATATTGTTTTAATGAAGTCTTTTTTAGAAATAAAATGATTAGTAAAAATGTAACTTGCCTCTAGCCTATGTTATGCAAAATAACGCTTTATCTACTAATATCTACGAAATACTCCATGTGACCTTATATCAAGGTCCGTCTTTAAAGAACAGATTTTATTTAAAAATATAATTAAAATATTCAGTTCTGTAGGAAGAATATGAAAAAATGAACGTCCTTCCCTTCTCTGTTACGCTACCGGAGGCCAAAGTTTACTAGAAACATTGATCAAATATTTGAGACAATTTCGAAAATATTGTGGCTTTATAAATATAACCCTAAAAAATGACGATATATGCATTTCAAACTAAGAGGGTTTTGACTTCAATTACATTAATTAGATAATATCATTTACACAAACCCAATTAGGGGTTATTAATGGGAATCTTTAATAATAAAAATGGAACTGCGGTATATTTTTAAGAAAAAAAACCACAAAAATTTACTCTCCGGAATCACATATTAAAGCACGACAATGCGTTAAGGGAGAGTAATTCGTTTAATACCAATTGTAATGTCGTTTATGTTTGTTATAAATCCGAATGTAAATCGTGTTTATTAAACACAATTAACACTTCATCTTAATTACTTGATTATATAATGAAAACTCATATGACAAATAAAATTGAGGTGGGTACTGTCATTTATTGCGTTAAAAAGTGTTTTTGTCGTTGGGGATAATTTATTGTGAAACAGTTGATGTAAGCAACCATGGCCTCTGAATTGGTCGATGCAATCAGTGGCCAAAAAATGGCACACACTGCACTTATATAACTCCTTGCCCTATCGCCACATCAGAGTAGAGTTTTTACTAATTCGGAATACATGATTGAGTATCGAATACGTACGTAATACACCATTATAAAATGAGAGAAAATTTATAAATTAATGTGTTTGGGCAGTAGATTAATGCATAATATTGTAATTTAGTGTACGCCAAGAAATGACAAAAATAAATGTTCTCGTTGTCTTTAATGTCATCACTGTATATGAAAGAGACTTATCATGTAATTCTTTTACTTAAAAGAGCCTTTCTTCTCTTTCCCTGAAAGAACATCTAGGTCGGTGGGATATCAATGTAGGAAGCCAGGGTTATGAGCTTGCTCCCTGAGACGTGAGTGATATGTTTGCATGGCATATCTGAGTCCAGCGTGCACCCATGACCCACCAATCGCCTACGACCTACCGCTCCTTTTATTTTTGTACCGTATTGAGAAGAAAGCAAAATCTTGCACTCTTAAGATACAGAATGTAAAATTCAAACACAAATGATTGTACAACTAATTCCCATGATTTCGGCGTCTCCCTACAACTAGAATTTTGAAGATACCAAATGTTTCCATAATGAAATCTTTTCTCGACTTACAGATATTTAAATAGGTTATTTTAGAAAATTTTTTGTAGTTTTGCCTGCAAATAAAGGCAATTTTTATGTTTTAAACAATTGTTTTCTCAAAAATGGCTAAAAGCACTCCTTATTTTCCACCTCGTACGAATGTATCTAAGGACATAAAACATATGGGTTTGGCCCCATATTCAGCAAACCCACCGTATTTTCGAAAATTTCAAAAATTTAACACTTAAAAGTACGGTTTGGCCCCATATTCAGCAAACGCACCGTATTTTCGAAAATTTCAAAAATTTAACACTTGAAAGTACAAAGATGATTTAAACAAAAATTTAAGAATTAATGCCTTAAACAACAGATTTTTTTAAAAAGGATCAAATTCTTTTTGAAAAAAACGAGTAATTTTCGCATTATCACAATTTCTCAATAACCGTTTAAATTCTTTCCTTGCATGAAACATATATACGCTTACAAGAATTGCGCAGGCCTCATTTTCGTTGAACTCTCTAAATTTTTGAAAATTTCAAATTTTGGAATAACGGGAGAATATGTTCTCTTTCAGTATCACTATTTTTAAATCAAAATATTGTAGTGTCTTCATAAAGGTACCCACCAAAAATAAAAGGATTTGTTTATACTCGAGGTGCTTCTATATCAAACCAATCGACCGGCCAATATTTTGTTTGCTGAAGAAAAGCAGGCAGGCTGAAAAGTTTTAAGGAAATAACTTCAAAATGCCCGGAACGTGGATAACTGACCTATGGCCCGAGGCTGCTGTGAGTGCGTGGGCGTACAAGTGACGGAAACAGCCGCAGTCCCTACAGAGCCTATCGCCACCGATGCCGCCATTTTATAGTCAGCTCTCACAGAGTTTGAATCCGCAGTACAGATTGAGTTGGAATCAACCAAAACTTTCAAAACCAATATTACGATCATTGATAACGTCCGTAGTGCTCCGTATGTAATATATACATATATATATATATATATATATA
>BOPP01000155.1:630320-673562 GCA_017312745.1 Gryllus bimaculatus
TATATATTCTCAATCCCTGATTGCTGCCTGACGAAGCTATCCGCGAAAGGACATTAAACGGTAAATTCTTGTCTGCCCAGAAGACGCCACGTTCTAGGTAAAGGTGCCAACGTTTCGGCCTCCATCCTGCAACCTCTGTCATGACAAAATGCAAGGAAGGATGCAGAATGGCGACTGAAGAGTTGGCACCTGTGCCTAGGGCATATGGTCGTGCACCGAAGATTTTACTGACACCGGCCGCGGAAGCATGCGCTCTCATTAGACGGCAGTGATTGCGCCACTCCCTTATCTAGGGAGGGGGGCGGAGCCATTGCCCTGGCGAGCGGTCGGTGCCCCCGGCGCCGCCGCGAAGCCTCGAACGAAGGGTAATTAGTGTTTTCGAACCGCCATTTACTTCGGTTACACAAAGAAAAAAGTTGTCAGAACCAAAGAGTAGACACGTTTCCCTATGTTTTTCAACACGCTGAATCCGACTTTCAACCCAGAGTAGCGTCACCGCTCTCCAGGTTTTTTTAAACCACGAAAAGCTACCGAGAAATTTACAATTTACAATTTCACGGTGATTTTTCGCGATTCGAAAATACTGGAAGGTTGAGGCACAGCTTGGGCCTGGGTTTCGGAGTCATCACATTTCATAGAGAAATATGTGCCAAGTTTGGGTATAACGTTTGGTTTCTGAAGCGTATAAAGATACATGACATCAAAATCAAGTATTCGCATTTTTCTCTATTTAAAAAGCTGGAGGATAGTGGTGCAATTCTGGCTTCGGATACAGATTCAACGCGTCGATATACACGCGAGATATAACAAGTGTTAAGGCGTTAGGTCTGTCCACGACCTCTACAAACTAAAAATAACATTTCGCGGTTTTTTCGCGATTTAAAAACAGCTGGAGGATGGTGGCGCAATCCTGGCTTCAGATTCGAATTCTGTGCATCGACAGACAGAGCGAAATGCGAGTCAATTATTTAGGTCTCACAACTTTGTTATTTTGTGTGCTGGTGTTACGAGTATTAGCCCAGTGAGTGGAGTGCATGCTATAACTGAAAAGTGATGGTGTGTCTCCCAGATGAAAATGACATCCAGTAAAATGACCTACATGTCTGCTTGAAGGATTCTTCCTGGTATGTAACCCCACCTAGGTATCGCTCCAGCAGGGAGACAAGCTATAATTTCCGGACTGATCTCCCGACATGTGTGGTAATGTAATGCAAGTGTCAATGAGTGTGTGTGTGTGTGTGTGTGTGTGTGTGTGAGAGAGAGAGAGAGAGAGAGAGAGAGAGAGAGAGAGAGAGAGAGAGAATGGATTTAAAGGGAGAGCATAGAACAAGAATGCTTATGAGATCGTTTCTTAGAGTATTAGTGAGGCATATCACTAGTATTGATCGGAGTTACAACACACAACTACCGATCAGAACAGCCGACCACTAGAATTCTCAGCCAAATTGCGGCCCTAGCTATGTAGTGTCTGGAGAATCTGATAATTTTTCTTGTTTTTCTATTTTCTTCCTACTACAGATGTAATAATTTTAGATCAGTAGTTAGATTAGTATAATTGGAAACATGGTAATAACCAAATACTTTAGTCAATATTAATTAATTTTATTGCTCTACATTTATTTCTCTCGATATTTTTAAAATGAAATTTTTGAAATCACTTCTGCACATCCCATTTTTGAAACTGTAGGCACCCAAATATTAATATTTAATGAAATTCTTTCATTAATGAAAGATTAAACTTTTCGACATAATAAGTAGAATTTTGCGACATAACCTGCAGGTTGAACCTACGCATGTTTGCTATTAATAGACCTGACTACGGAACTACTGTGTTTGCGCTCACGTAGCATCGCTATTATTTCGTGCAGTGGCCCGTTGTGCAGGTGGCCTAGTGACTCCGACCTGCCCTCTCACTCTCGGTCGGCGGTGCCTTTGTTTCCAGAGCCAGCTCAGCGGTTCCGACGTGCGCTCTACAGCTCTACTCTAGGTGTCGGTCGTTGACCGTCCCCACACGCAAGAACATATGTTGAGGGCAGCAACCCCTTAATGAATAGGCTAATGTAGGACACGATGAATAGGACCCGTAGATGGAAACAAGTAGATGTCTTTCCAAGTACTGAAAACTGTATGACTCATGTCTCCCCTTGTTTGTTAATATAATTTTTGCACTTCGAAACTCTCCGTTGATCTCCTTACAAAATAGGCTCCTCAAAAAATGAGTTAGAGATGAGGCAGAGAAAGAGAGAGTTCATCAGGTAAATAAGGAGAGAAAGAGCGAAGCCGGGAAGGAGAAAGAAAGAAAGAAAGAAAAGGAAGAAAGCAATAATGAAAGAAAGAAAGAAAGGGTAGAAACAATGAAAAAGTGATCGAGATCAAGCTACACTCATGTATGGGCATTAGAGACAAGAGATGGGAATAGAGTAATCGAGAGATGAATATTGGAGGCATAAAAAAAATAAATAGGAATGAAGATACAATGTTATGAGAAAGATGGTAACACATATGTATGGGGAACGACCAAATATATGTCGGGAACGACCAATAATAGCATCGTCGTAGGGCACACGTAATCTACCAACACTTTCTCTAGTACTTCGCGTCAACTGGCGTCGATATTCAGATTTCTCATCCTCGTATCTCACGCATCAGACATCATACACTTTGTGTATGCATTATTTTTCTCACATGACATAAATAAGGGAAACACATCAAAAAGGAGTATTTACTTAGCCACCTTCCTAGCATGATCGTCTTTGAGACAAGACTTTGGTGTTTGTGTTACATAATTTTGCTATAGATAGATAGATTTTGATGATTTTCAATGCGAATATTTATGTAATAACGAGAAAGAAAAATGTGATATCCTGAAAGGGAAGTATCTTTTTAAGTTTTGCCTTACATTATCATTTGTGTTAAGGGGCAGAAATGTGTATCGCAATGAAGTGAAATTAATTAATGTGTACGACGGTTTCCGCAGAGACATTGTGGAACTCCATATTTGTACTACAACGGGAGAAGAAAGAACGTCCACAAACACAATATATTAAGTAACTATTCGTCAGTTACAGCATTACACAGACAAACTTGTTACGAGGTATTTTACCTCATCTTCAGTGTCTTCAACAGAATATTAAAGAAAATTGTAAAATCAAAAGCATAAAATTGTCAAATTAATAAAGAACACAAACACTATTAAAAAACATACAAAATATTAATGTTTACCCAAGTAACATTATCCGTGGTGTGTTGCTCACACGATGCCATTGTCCTCCAGGGGAAGCGAGGGAGGGGTAGGCCGTCTACTAGGATACTTAGCAGGGGAATGTATTTCATTACAATTGAAATAGACTGTAAAAGGCGCTATGAAATTGACGGGTTTAACTCAAATAATCCTAAAAAGTATACATACAGCTTCATTTAGTACAAAGTACCCAGGAAAAAATAGATATTTATCTACTGATCCGCAGTCTACGTATAAGGAAAACCTTGAGTGACCAAAGCATATTCGATTACTATACTTTAATTGTAACAAGAAGTTACATAGTTGCATCATTTTTAATATAGATTTTATGGGATCTCATTGTTTGTGAGTTTTCGTAATACAGTGCCATTAAATTGTTCTTCACATCGAGCTGTGTGTTAATCTCCATGCACTCTTATGCTCATATCTGACGCCGATATTCAAGTGAATGACAGCGTATGGCTTCAGAGTGAACCGAGGACAAATTCGATAAGTGTGTAGTATAGTACTTAGTAATTATATATTTTAGTTATATAAACTAGTGATGCTCCAACGGCACATGCTTTTTCGCATAATTCTAACTGCTCTGCAAAATTATCTTACTCAGAAACATCCAAAAGTGTTTTCAACTGCAAAAGTGCGTCAAGGACCCACAAAGTATGGATTATGCCTACACAACATTTAGTTTTTTTTCTATATCTATCATCTATATTTATTTACTTTTTCGTTTCCACGGCCCGGCAATAAGAATGTTTTTTTGCCGATATTTCGCCGTTTTCTGGTGCACGATGACATAACATTATATTCTTATAAAGTACTTTCGTAAGGGTGAGATAGTGAAACTCAAGGAAATAGTTTGGTTGTCATACTGTTTAAAAACTTGTATTCACACTGCAGCTGTCATTACATGATAGAAATGATTAGACAAGAAATACTTATTTCCGAGAATGTTCTAACAATGTATAAAACGCCTTTGTAATATTTACTGCAGCGAAGCATCATTGAAGAATCGGAAAGTTTGTTTACAAAAGTGTACATGTTTACAAAAGTTGTACAATTGTTTACAAAAGTGTACATGCAGAATATGTTTGGGATCAAGGAAAGTTTTGCCAATTTCCTAAACCTCTACCAATTATTCTTCTCCATTTAACATTTTTTTATTTTATGGCATACAATTTACAAAGTGTGGAGAAGGAATTGCAATGATCCTGAAGAATTGTTAGGACTTTTTTAACAGATGTTTTTAAGGCAAAAATCTCTCTTTATTTTTGTGGTTTTGAAATTTCAACTTATTGCAAATTTCAAAAATACGGAGAGTTCACCGAAAAGGGGACTAGGACACATTTTTTTAATGCACTCGTGGAATACATAATAACATTTTATACGTACATAAGAAAATGTGCAGATATATCTGAGAACAAATTGTTTAAAAATATTTAAAAATTGGCTATACTTCACGCAAAATTACGCGAAAAAAACTCATATTTTCGAAACATTTTACATGACTTTATAACAAGATCTGTCTTTCAAGAACAGATTTCACTAAGGAAAAAGATCTATCTTCAATATGGTAGTTGAAGACGCCGAGAAGAAATGACTTTTCCAGTTTTCAAACAAACATTTACGCTATCGATAAATAATAATAATAATAATAATAATAATAATAATAATAATTAATAATAATAATAATAATAATAATAATAAGATCTCCGCAAAGCCCAAGCCCTACGTCGAGCAAATTGAGACTTAGCACGTGGGGAGACGGGCAACGTCACGAAAAATTTGGCGGCAAACAGGCGATGGCACACCCATAGAGTATGAAGAACACGAATACTGCGTCGTAAGCCTCGGAAAAGCAGCCGCTGCTGGGGGCTAGCCGGCGGCACCTTCGGAGGCCCCGCCTGGAGGTGAACAGCATGCGAGCCGGTGTGATTCAGGAGCTGAACAGCGGGCCTGATCGGGGATTACCCGAATATCTACAGCCGAACATAGCAACCCATCCATCTTCCACTTATAGCGCACGCTGCCGCAAGTGCTTCCCAGGAAGCAATCTATTGCTTCAGAGACACTGCCGCGGCAGACAACCAGAAGGATGAAGTGACTATAGCAACATAAATACCTTCATATGCGTGAATACTACACATTACCCAAAATGGAGACTGACATCTGACGGCACCGACAAAAGTTTAACACAAAGATTTTTCACCGTTTTCCCTGATTTCTGAAGTTGAGTGAGCAAGAATAGCGGACCAGCGTCGAGCCAACTGTCAGAAAAATTCCTGCTTCTGCACCAGTTGTTGGAAGCAATTCAAGAAGAATGAGAAAACCATGCTTAACTCCTCAGAACCTTAGTCATCTGAGGCAGTGGAGATATCATCTGTGCAAACTAGGTATGCAAGGGACAAGCATCTGTCGAGAAGTCATGGATATAAGAGTAGAGAAGAGGTGAAATTTCGCAATTGAATTTGCAGTCGACTCTTGCGATTTGAAATGACCCACTTAGACCGCTATCTCATTCCGCGACAGAAAATTGCTCGAAGGAAATTAGCAAGAGCAATCAGCGTCTCTGAATGAGAAATCACTGCCACAATCATCTACAACAAAGACCATCTTTCGAAGAAGTACACCCGCAATTATTGTGCTGCGGTTGTGGCTTCAAGATGTAACGCGGTTCAAAGCTTCTCAGCCCGCGAACAACTTTCCCGCCAATGATCGAAGTTGAAAAGAATGCCACCTTGGGAAAGACGGCTTGGGTGAATCGTATAGAATACACTGAGAGATATTGGAAGACTCACACCAATTTAAAAATGGAATATCTCAGCAAAAACTGAGAGAGAAAGGTGAAATAAACATCCTCATCATAAAAAATTCAGTACGACAGACGAGCCCTTGAACTTCAACAATACACGAACATCTTTGACACCCTACGACAAAAAGCTTTGGCGATTACACAAAACGCCTTTCGGACGCTACAGGAATTGCACTTCGAGAAGCAACAGAATTCTCTTTTTAACGAAACCAGAAGCATTCTACAGGAAGTATGTCAAAGGGCAAGGGCTTCGTAAATTGTATATGGAAGAGTCAAAGCTTCCTCAAAGGCACAATAGAGGATTTGGAAGCCTTATCTGGTCATCTGCTGTGTTCCACAACCAGATATGAGTGGATTGAAATGAAATATGACAACACCGAGATATCCTCTAATGTGTTGAACCAATCGCACACCGTGGAAATTGTCCAAGCAGCTTTGAACAAAGACAGTAACTGGAAGGCACCAGGCAAGTGATGGCCTCCACAATTTTGGCTCAAAAAAAATTTAACCAAGCACTCACGCAATCATATGACTTAATATAATTCAATATTTTCTTCAACAATTCCGAAAATCATTACCTCACTTCCTCATGAAGTAGAAATTTTTGTTACGCAAAGGGGTGACACAAAAGACCCTCGAAGTACAGGCCTATAACTGCCTTCAAACTCTCTTACAAACTCATAACATCTTGTGTTTCGCAAATGATGATGAACATTGAGGAACAGAAACAGTCTTAGCAAATGAAGCAGAAAGGTGTAGGACCTGCGTCTCAGGGATGCTCAAGGAGCAACTCATTATAGACTGCTGTGTAATTAATGGGGCAAGTGCTTGAAAAACAAAGAAACTTGTAGCCATGCTACATAGTTTACGCTAAAGGTTACACCGTGCCCCATTTTGGCTCCTTCATGTTTGGATTGAATACAAGGTCACCCGTTTATCCAAACTTCCTGAAAACTGCGATGAGTCGATGGAAATACAAAAACTGTTCTCTCTAATGGAAACATTCCGTCCACACAGATACATATACACATCCGCGAGGGATTTTCCAGCGGTGATCTTTTAAGCCTATTTTGTTCTGTTTGCGCTTGAATCCCCTCTCTACTCCTACTTAATTCATCTAATTATGGAATACGCTCTTAAAAAGGGAACTCAACTTTTCTTCGTATCTCACATCTCCTTACTGGATGACTGAAGCCTCTATGCAGACACTGAGAGTCATAGCGGAACTAATAAACGTGAGGAGAGTTCACTGACGAATGTAAGATGAAATTCGGTTTGAAAAAATGCAGGAGAGAATATCATTCGGGCATATGCAAGTTATAAAGTTTGGAAACTAATAATGACCAAGATTACTTCATGGACACCCATGAACTTACAAATACTTGGGTTTCCAACAGTCATCGAATTAAACACACTGTATCTTAAGAATATTACTAACAACTGAAGTTGTAAAAGATTGCTGGACTCCTAAAACTCATCTCTCTAGAAACCTTGTGCAGGATCAATTATTCGTTAATTCCAGTGCTGAATACTCTTTGGCGTTTATTAAATGGAGCAATACAGACCTCGACAACCTCCAGAGAACATTCGATCGCTATGACTCAAACCGAAAACATCACCTCCATTCAAGTTACTGACGCGTTGTTACGCTTCCAAGGTCGCAAGGAGGCGGAGTATTGTAGATCTCAAAATCTACCAGCTTTCTCAAATTGCTTCACTCCAAGATAACTTCTTGAGACATTGTGGAGAGTTCAGCAGCATGTGAGCGCAGTTGATAAAACTATAGTCTCTGAACTATTGAAAAAGCTTGATCCGCTGTTCAACCAATCATTGAAACGAGAAGAGAAGATTAACCATTATGGAAGCAAAGGGCACTGCATGGAAGGTCCTCACGCTGAGTAAACCAGAAGTCACATTCTGCGCTGCAACGCATGGCTCAGCGCGGGGATCTCTTTCGGAGACAGAACCTTCATGATGCCTATCCAGGACCAAGTGGTACAACATTGAACTACAGAAAACACAATTCTGAGAGATGCTACATTCATTCCGATCGGTTAGAAGATGTGAGGCTGCAAGCGAAACATACACACGTGACAAGTGAATGTAGGCAGCCACGCACAGGTGGAATACAAAAGAGGCATGATGAAGGCGAGCAGGTACACAATTATGGCGTTGAGAACGGGCTTACTCGCCCGTGCGTATTATAATATGTGCCTCAGAATGTGCTGAAAGTAGTGAGCACACACTCTACTGGATCGTTCCATATCACTGACGAGACATGTCCGGCGCAATAGACCGATATAGATGTACATTGAAGAAACCAACAGCAAGGTTTCTTATCGATATATTCAATACCATACCCACAACATATCGGGAAAATATCAAGAGAAAGATCCAGAAGATATATCCGATCTCGCCATATGGAAGTCGCAACTCAGTGGAACTTCAGTAAAAGTGACAACTGATGCTATATGAATATCAGCTACGGATGATCCCGAAAATGAACTTCGGGCACTGGAGTGTCTCACTTGGATCCAGTGATGTATATATATATGCAAAGACAGTAAATTTTGAATATCACGTATGTCAGAAGCCATTGACCTTCAGCTAAAGCAACCAACACCTTGTCTCATACTGTGTGTGGTTGACATACGACCAGTAGATGCTGTGAATAATGGTAATAATAATAAAATAATAATAATAATAATAATAATATAATAAATATAATAATAATAATAATATAGAGAAAGAAGAAGAGTAAGACGAAGAAGAAGAAGAAGAAAGAATCATTATTATCATCATCATCATATGTGGTGGCAATTTTTTTGAAAAATTTGAAATTGTTGTTTAGACTGTATATAAGGAACCGTCAAAAATGAAAATATATCCGTTCTAAACTTGCAAGGCTACGCGTTCTTCAGATCAAACAGGGAAAATCAATTTTGGAGGAAATCGGATGAACGGTTTAGGCACAAAAGTTGGCCACATATGCACGATCGGACAGACCGATATTTAGTGTGAATCGGATACAAGGTCAACATGGATTCTGACTACAGATTGTGTTAAAATAAGAAATTGACTATATATAGAAAAACGATTTATCTACTTTTTCGATACCAGGGCCAGCAAATAAGAATATTTATGCCGAAAAATTGTCGTTTTTCAGCGCACGATTACAATACATTATTTTCTTACGAAGTAATTGCAAAAAAGTAAAAATTGGTGCTGGGGCATGAAAATTCTTGAATTGCAAATATTTCATTGCAGCAGCTTCTTCCTTGGAGCAATGCTCTCGTGTTGCTTCAGCTATGTCAAAGCAGTGACGCACTGAGTATGAAAATTCAGTCAGTACATGCAGTATGAGAATAGGCCGTGTAATAGAATCAAATATTTAGATTTCTCAATGTAGAAACTTTTTCATCGTAGTTTCCCGTACTTAGGTAGCGATCACAACAGATCGGAGACTGTAAAGTTATCTTTCAGTTTCTCTGTGCTCTGGAAGTTAGTAACAGAGAGACCCGTATTTAGGGTCCCGTTAGCTGCATCATGTTTTGGACTGGGAGACTTGGGAGGCAAGCCCTTGTGTTCGCTATCCACGGCGCAACACCAGATTCGATTCCCGGTCGGGGCAAAATAACAACGCGCTTTCCTTTCAAACGTCTCAGTACCTGTTGATATGTGACGATGAGCCAGCACACCCTCATTTTGTGAAGACCAGAATATACTGTGACGTCACGTCTTTGTGCTAACCACACGAACTTCTTATCCCATGGCAGAGATAATGGGTCACAGCTAGTCGTGTAAGGTCGGTAGCGAACTGTCGATCCATAGGTCAGACTTAACAGGTGACATGAGGTCATGTTCCAGAAAGTCGCAATGTTAGCAGGGAAAAATAAGATGTATGGTAGATAAATATGTACAAACGTAGTGCATGCCTTTAGGATGGCTCATTGGTAGGGTACTAACGTTCCGTGGTGTTATCCCGGGTTTTATCTGTACAGCAAACAAATTTTCTTCTTGGAATATATGAAATGCAACTTCACACAGAAGTAAAAAAAGTATGTTAAAACAAATGGTAAATTATTAGTTGTAAATAAATATTCTGGTAACATATTTTTTAATCACCAAGTTTTTCGTACGTTTTGTACTGAAATACGTTGACATCATAGTGAACACAAAGTTGTTATGACCGGTATTCACGGTACAGTTTTTGTGCAGATCAGTCGTACAGAAATCGTGCAGTCCATTCTTCACTGATGCTTTAGCGCCTGAAAGAGATGTTTCTTATAATGTTTTGAGGATACATCTCTCAAAATCGAATGCGCTAGCCGCATTTGATTTTGCTGTGTCTTCAGCTGAGTCTTTAGCATTGTTATCAATGCTAATGAAGAATTTTAAGTAGAGATCGCTGTCAATGATAATCGTAAAATTTCGCGTGATCTGTATGGAGACACCAAAAAGAGAGTGCAATTAATATAGAAATGTTTTGCTAATTAAATGAAGAATGCAGTTTCGGAAATAATAAATGGTTTCTTGAATATTCGAAACTCAATTTACAGACTTTTCTTTTCAGAATAGAACATCAGAAGTGCACAGCAAAAGTTACTAATAATATTCTCTCCTTGTAATGGCTAACCTGAAAATTTTAAAGGATAAGGAAGAGTAATTATTACAGTAGCATATAAATGATTGAAGTGAAGCATGGTCTAAGAGTTCAAAAAAATTCTTCGACAAATTTTTCTGCAATATATATTTTTTTTTTTTATTTTCAGAAATTTTATTGTTTACTTTTAATTTTAAATATAATTGCAAGTATTAAACTGTTGTCAACAAGGTATCTTGTAGTCGTGTAATACCAAAACAAACCGTATTATAAGCGTATACGTGAGTGTAAAACAGGTTCAGTACACGGTAAGTTTGTAAATAAACGCATACTCCCTTCACTCAACTGGATAAACAAGAGATAATTCTCGTGACCATAATCGATTTGTCGCGCCCAAGCCGCATTGCCTTCCTCTTGCAGCGTAACTGCACTTGAGTCGGATGTAATCCGACCCCGAAGGCGGACTAGCTGAAAAAACGCGGCCAGCGGCGGCTAAAGCGGGCCCGAGACCAACTCGGAAGCGCAGCGAACGCAATTTTCCACACCTGCGCAAATGATTTCGTGCTTCATTATGGAGGTAATGGCAATGTCTTGGCTGTACCCATAAGCGTCATTACATCGCTTCCGGTATAATCCAACGAGGTACGATCTTGAGGTGAAGTTAAGGTTAAGCGTTAATCTAGTTGCGAATTCACTTCCGGATTCTGTGATAATTGTGTAAAACACATTTTTGGCAGGTAAACATGATATGTCTCATCAAAGTTGTCTAGCATTGAACCAGTCTGAATGATACGTTGTCTGGGGTGCTCAGTAAAGGGGAAATTAAGATATACAAAACAGGGAAAATACAACGATCGTTCGAGAGCATTTTTACAATTAATTTTGGATTATTAAGCACCACTTGGAAAACATTTTTCCTTATGTCTGTAGATTCAGTCGAGAAAACCTAAAGAGTCGAAACAAATATTAAAAACCGAAATAAGTTATAAAAATATTCCCATCCTGGGAACTTTGCTGTTCTATTTAGGTGATCACGATGTGGGCTACTCGCCATTCACTATTGAGAATGGCCCTACTATTTACACAAAAATTATATATTTACACTAGTAAACATTAAAAAGTTGGAAATAAGTTCATGCGAAATCATGTATGTCTACAAATGCACTAAATTAAAATATACAATTTATTGTAATTATTAATAAGTAAGATACGTACAAGAAAAAAATGACAAATATTGAAGTTCGGAAATTGAAAAGTTTTAATGAAAAGGACGCTTTTGGTAAACTATATAATCTTACAAAAATTAGAAATCAGGAGAGTTTTTGACAAATGCTGTCACGAATTAACTCAAAGTTTATCATAAACTCATATTAAACGTTTGAGCAAAATATTTAATTTTTTTATGCAATTAGTTAGCAAAATAAGTTTCATTGCGTGAGTACATGTTTTGAAAACGAGCGATATTACGAGTGTGTTCTCAAATCTGCACGAATGCAATAAAGCAATATTATAAGCGAGTTACATACGCTATTTTATGTAAAACAGCATTACAAATTTATAAGATAATCAAACAATTTTTTGAAAGAACTGTCTTGCACTTTCGAAACGTCTCGGGTGTTTGACATCTGTGCGAGAAAACGGTGGCCGGCTGTTCCGTTTACCGAAACCTCTCCACAATTCTATCGCTGCGATTGGCTGAATGTGTTAATTCGTGCCCTATTTATTATTAATTATGCTATCATTCGTGCCGAAAATCCTAATATGTCATCATTTATTCCGTAAAACGTTCTTTTATGAACGATTCTTTACAAAAGCAAAGGTCGCTTATAGTGCTAGAATACAAACAGTACTAAAATGACTAATATTGAGGAAAAATTATAAATATAAAATAAAAAATATATTAGAAAAATATTCAAGGACTGTCTTATTGGGAAAAAACGTACAGAGTATTAGTTAAGATCTCACTTGAGGAATAGATTTCATTTTTAAAAAATTTCCAGCATCAGTAGTCAAAGTCATCTAGGAATTTTGCCAACAAACAAAAAAAAACTTTTTTTCGGAACGGCATTCTAGTTTCATCCGACAATAATACAGTGGGGTCTATCTAAATACTGCAATCGTATTCCCTATCTTCGTCATGTCGTCCATCATCCCCACCACATTGGCAGTTTCCGGACCGGAGTCTGCGTTTTTCAAAACTTTTCTCCCACTCCGCCGTCTGCCACCGTATCAACCCGGCCGATAACCAATATCGGCGTCAGGTGTACTGAGCGGGGCGCCAGCCTCCGGGAGGGTGGCCAATGAGACCTCCGAGGTCCAGTGGTGGGGCGGTGGCCATCTTGCGCAGGTGGCTGAGCGAATGGCGACGCTTTTGGAACATAAACTGCTCCTCGGCCACCGGCCCGCGGAGATGCGAACGCAGTGCCGTTCAATGTGGATGGGCTCGCGGCAACGCCTCCTTCTTGTGGCAGGTAAACATTTTCAGAACTCTAGAATGCAATTTACAGACGCGCAAAAGGGAGTAGAAGCGTCTTAGTACTCTGAAGTGTATTTATCGACAATTTTTGTTTTTGTTTTAAGGTGCATTTTGTGTGAGCAGTGACAGACACCGCGAAATGTGGTGCGAGTCATTGATTGTGTGATCTATTAATGTTCTTCGTAGTAAAACTTGAAATAATATTTTGCAATCGTGGAGAAATGGTGAACGTATCTAAACGTTTTGTAGAATTACTGTTGTATTAGTATACTGGTGTAAAGGTCTAGGAGTTCTATTTTTTCATCAAAGCGTAAAAATTGGTTCTCACTTATTTTAAGTTACATTTTTAAATCTCTCGATTTTGACATTTTTGCGAAGTTTCTTGTATGCGTGCTTTTTTATATACTTGTGTATCCTGCGTCGAAGGGGAATAAGGCATTGGTCGCGGTGAATATTGTTAGTAATTGCAAGAATTTAAAATAAATATTCTAGATATATTTTCGGTTTGAAATTTCGGTGAATCGGTTTGAAATTTCACAGGTATCTACATTTTAGTGCATTTTCAATACACCATAAAGTATTATTTCATCGCTATGGGGCTAAACTTACAAACGTGTTTACCGATATGTAGAAGAGACATAACACTAATTATATACATGTTTTTCAGGACAAATATTGGCGAGCCTGGTGCGGAGCAGTATTCACGTGTGCAAAATATTACTGAAATAACTCAGTGCCTCACAAAAGAAACATTTTTTCTGGCATGAACTGACATGATATACCAATCACAACAGCAGCAGCAGATACAACTTCAAGTAGTAAGTTTTATCCATTTAATCGTTCTATTTGCCTTCCCATGTTTCTCATTTCTAAAACGTGAGTAGGTACAAGTTTGTTTCGTGATTTCTAGCTCAAAACGTGTGCTGGCTGGGTTTAGTAATACTAGTATTCGCAGAATATATGCGCGCGCGCGCGCGTGCGTGTGTGTGTACTTTTGGCTTCTTAGGTTTTGTGACGTGCTCATAATAACGCTGGCTAGATTTGGTGACAATTTTGACCGAAAAGACACGTGTTTTGTAGGTTTCGTTCTTCTACCTCATTATATTTATATATCAAAGCGTTTTTTGCAAGATTTAGTGACTAACAAGTTTTTAGGAAATGTTCGTGTGTGTCATATAGACTTCGTACTGTTTCGCAATCTGCATGCAGCTGGTGTGTGGCTGTGTTCTGGGAACGAACTACATTAGTAGGAAATGCGTGTGCTTTATATATTCCACATATTACAATTTGTGATTTGCACGTCATAACAAATGTTTGGCTATATTTGTTGGTGCTAGTTCGTTTGTAGAATCATGCGTGTGCATTTTGGCTCCTTCGCTTTTGTGACTTGAAAGTCATAACGTGTTGGCAATGTCAGGAATAGTGATATATTCGTAGAACAGAAGTAGTTCTAATGGACATTTGGTGACGTAAAAAATCATTTAGTATTCATTAACAATAATTTAGTCAAAGTTGGAATATTTTTGATATCCCTTGCAAATAACTTCTAAATCGTCACATAAATGACTTCTACTTCCAGAGTGAAAACACACTACAAATTTGTTACCGAATTCTGTAAGTTTTTTAGAATCTTTTTGCATTCTTTTCGTTTTATAGAAACAAACCATCTGTGTTTTATTGTGAGTTTGTCTATTAAAAGGGTTCATCTTAATCAGCAATCGAGAACTCCAAGCATAAATAATATCTTTCCAGTCTTTGTGTGAAACTAAAACGTCCAAGTTCTTTTGATGTCCCCACAAAAATGTTCAGTTCTGCCTAACAGTGAATAAAGAAATCAGACATGGTAGTGCAGTGCAAATGAGGGACGTTAACCAGCATGGTGCGTGACGCAATTTTTGTTCAATGCAGTGAAATTAGATAAATTTTTCGAAGCAAAGTTCTTGATAAAGAAATTTTAAGTTTTAATTTTGTCGTAATTAATAGTTTTTTTGGATAAGAACGTTCAGAGCTTGTATCATTTGAAACAGTGCGTATTTTTATGGATGTAACGTAAAAATTATCATATTCGAAAATAATGTGACACATTGTTTGAGTCATATAAGTAGTGTTTGATGATCATAAAATTGATGTGGAATAACGTGGGCACCTCCTCATCCAAAAATTCGTTTTCAGAAGTGCCATTAAATTATATTTATTCGTAATTTTCTAAAAAGTAGTCTAAAAAGGCCGAACAGTGGCGTGTTTATGGAGTTTGTGATCCCCGTAAAATAATTTTTTAAAACGACTGTATTGCCGCCAAAGTTGTTCTTACATCTACGGAATTCTGATTTTTTTCCGACACAGTCTAATATATATTGTATTTAAAAAATAAAAATCAGTGTTGTTTTGCTAAGACAAAACAAAAGTTGATTTTTGATGCAAGAACAACATCGGCATCATTATAATTGTGTTTACAATGGGTAAAGTGTATCACAAACTCCATAAACACGTTTTTGTGACTTTTAGAAAAACCGAATCAATCTTATTTAATGGTAATTTTTTCAAAGAATTTGTATCTGAAGAGGTGCCCACGTTATCCTGCAACTATTTTATGATCATCAAACACAACGGATTTAATTTTAACAGTTTGTCACATTAGTCTGAATACGAGCAACTTTACGTTAAACCCATAGAAAGAGACGCTATTCAAATGCCCTTAGCTCTGAAAATTTTTATCCAAAATACTTTTAATTTAGATAAGATTATAGCTTAAAATCTCTGCATTAAGAACACGTCTTCAAACAATTGAACTATTTTACTGTAATAGACTAAAAATACGGCACGTAGTTTTTACATTTGAGCGGCATTGCTATGTCTGATTTCTTGCTTCACTGTTAGGCTGCATCAAACAATTTTTTGGAGACATCAACGAGTTTGTATGTTACTAGACTTGAAAGAACACTATATGGTTTTTGGAAGCCCATGGGCAATTTTGTCCTCTTCGTTTCGGTGCGTGCAACAGTGTTCATGACATCCCGTCCGCTGACCTACCCCGCGCGCCGCCCGGACCCCTGCCGCTGATGGAAGCACACACATTAATGTATTCTGGACAGTCACCCAATTTGAAAAATTTTAAGTAAACTTAAAAAATCGGAACATTGCGAAAATCACGACCTGTATTCCATTTACACATTTTGCTACATACAAGTCTTATGACTTTTGTTTGATATAACGTTTTTCCTACGTTTAGTGAGCCTACGTTAAGTGAATGTAGTAATACATTACAAGAAAAACTTCAGGTTTCTTATACTCTACTTATGTTTACTCTTTGCAAATGTTTCGCTTAGAAGTATACAACCCAATGGCTTCTTCAGGCAACGTTAACAGAAAGTATTTTGCGAACTATTACGTCTTTCTGGTAGAATTGCATTTCCATTCGATTCCACTTTACCTACAGATGCAAGGGGCCATCAAACAATTGTCATCGACTAATTCTAACTGTCAACAATTATTAATTAATTGGAAGTAATTATTGTAATCCGATTTGAATAGCACTCAATATAGTTCTCGATAAATAGCATTAGAATTTTCGTTTTTTGACGTCATACGAATTGTTACTAAACTCAATAATAATTATTGTTAATTTGTTAATCATATGTCATATTGGACTCGTAGTTTTTAAAATTATATCACACAAATTGGACTCGTGAAATCCTCAGCACTTTGTAACTCATTGTATAATTTAGTAGTGAAAATTGTGTAACACTGAAACGCCAGCCCGTGAAGTGTGCGTTACAGGACGACAGTCTTGGTACTCTACGTGGGGTAATCATTCTAGGATTGCTAATTGTTTATTAACAAACATGAAGATTTCGATCCGTGATAAACTGCTGAGAATATCGGGTAGCCAATTTAATTTTTCATTAATTTCGGAACCCCCGCGTTTGTGACCACCCACGTTCAGCGGCATGGGAGATACGGAAAGAGCGCGCCCTCCACGCAAGAAAGGATTTGCTGCGCTTTAATCGTCGTAATTATTCATATAATCATTATTAATCGAGGCAATGCTATGGTAGAGCATTATGCTATGCATGGTGCTATTCCATGGTAGAGCATTAAGCGCTTCTTCGCAGTAATCCTCCTTTAACATCGGTGGCAGCGGTGTTGTAATGGTTAGCGTATCGGACTGTTATGCCCAAATTGGCGGGTTCAAACCCGATCAAAGCCGTGGATATTTAAGGGCGAGAAAATCCTATGTACGCCTTCCTTCGGAGGGGAAGTGAAGCCGGCTGTCCCATGTTCGTAGATTTACTCGCATGTAAAAGATCCTCAAGCCTAAATGACGTCTCTGAGCAAAATTCAAATCGTCTGTTTCGTCGCCCAAGAAATACCTCGTTTCTCCGCTAGTTGGTGAAAGGAGCGTAGCGAAATTTGCGTGGTCAGATGGAAGAGCGGGCCTGACGGCCCGAGTTTCCCCACGTAAAATAAAGCATTCATTCAATTCAATTCAATTCAATTCAACATTTATTATTTATGTCTCGTCTCGTCAGTCAGTTGTCAAGAGAACCGCGTCTACGCTTAGGTGCTTCTTACTACACGCGCTCCTGCGGCACTACCCAGCGGCCAGAATTGAGAGGGAATTAGGATAAGAGTAGGGTTTAGAATGCTTCACAGGGGTTGAGCTGGCCCTGTGAAGTAGGCAAACTCGTTTTGTTTTACAAGTTTCACATGAGATTGTCGGCGAATCAATCTCCAACCCTGAGACAAGCGACTTCGCCCTGTGCAACAAGATTCTTGCTTTAGATCCGAGGATCTTGTTTTAGATTACGCCCACAGAAACATAAGTCATGTGGAACAAGAAGTCTGATTTAAACAGGGTATGACAATTCGTTACTGAGTACTAGTCGATGGAAGGGGTTTGCAGGGCATATGCGCCTAATGCTTGCCATAATCTGCGAACTTGTAATATACACACGTAAGCTTCCGCGACTCGATTCCATAAATTCTTGGGTATCCGAGAAACGCCGCGTCGTTGACTGAGAACGTGGTTGACCGCGTCATTGACTGAGTCTCCCCGATAGACCATAATATATAGAACTTCTAATATGTTTAGTCTTAACATGTGTTTTACGTCGGCCTTGGGAGTAATTCCCTATTTAGCAGTACAGTGTTTTTATGTCGATGGTCTTTTAAATGGTACAAATCTGTCATTTTACCATGGTGTACTACATTTACGCACTTACGTCCTAAAAAGAGAAAATATTGCAATCGTGCACCTGAAAACTGATTTTTCGACAGAAAAGTGTGTTATTGGGCCCTGTAACGACAAACTAGGTATAACGTGTTCATATTTATAAAATTCATATATTAAATTACTTTCAATAACACAATATGTAGTCAAAATCCATGTTTTGTGAGTCCTTGGTATTGAAAAATCTATTGGTGGCTTAATTTGTCGCTCATGACAAAGTTGACGCCAAAGGTTCAGCAGTTCTACTCGTAGCACGTTCAGCCGTTTTTATCCTAAATTGGTATCCCTCGATCGAATTGGACGAATTCAAGGCTCACAGAGTTTGAAACGGATGTTTTGATTTTGGGGAGAAATTTACATGAAGCCTAAACATTTTCGAAATTTTCTCAAAATTCGTTGCAATTTTTAAATTTTCGCACTTGAAGAAAAGAAAGTATTGTAGTCGTGCGCCGGATGAACGGAAATTTTCGACAGAAAAAGGCTTAATTGCCGGTGCTGGTATCTATAAAGTGGATAAATCTGGTTCTTAAATATTTCTTCTTCTCCCACGTTGTGTAGTCAGAATCCATGTATTGTTGGTTCTTAATACAAAAATGTACTTGACGGCAAAAAGGCGTCTGTTCGCCTGTCTGCCTATTTACCTGTCTCATTGTCTGTATGACTCGCACTCTGACTGTTAATGGTTATAGCTAGCGCCTGAACAGTGCAATTTTCGTCAAAATTAATATTTCTCAATCGATTTTAGCGAAATCGAGATGTAAATGGATATTTTGTTTTATGCTGTAACTTTACTAGACGCCTCAACATCATACTAAATTCTTTTCTTTGAAATGGCTCGGTTTTTGGATAAACCTTTCTCCTCTAATACATAAAAAGGCGTTTAGAATTGACATATATCTCATTTTAGATTAAATCTTTGAATTTTCGAAACTTGCAAGAGTTCAATTTTTTCCCTGTGATTGATTGCTTGTTAGTGATTCCGTATTCGTCAACGGCTAGGCGCTTTATTCCCGTAAGTTTTGTGCATGATTTAGTCTCGGGCAGTGTCTACGGTCTTTCCCCGCTGGATGGCGAGATCTGATGCCGACCTATGTTGGCTACATGGGTTTTCCGCAACCAGGTATTTTCCACCACCGAGGCACCGCTCCAACGGGGACAAGTTCAAAGCTCCTGGGATGTGTGGTACAGTTGTGCATGTATATATGTGTGTATGTAACAGGTGAGGATAGGACAAGGAATGGGTAGGAAATATCGCGCTCGGTCCATGGGCCGTTTCTTAGAATAGTGCTCCGGCATTTGCCTGTTATTTATCGAAGAAACCACGAAAAACCGCAGATCAGAGCAGCAGACTGCGAGAATTCTCCTCTCGAGAGCACCTGAATTCGATCTGCTAACAAGCTAGTGTCGAAAATCCTGCCACCGTCGGATTCCTAGGACCCTCCCGGTCAGTCACTGCAGTGATATCAGGTGATGCACTGAGCCACCTCTCCCGGTCTCGGCGTTTTCCTATACTTACAATATTAAAGATGGAATTGTTTTCCTTAATAAATCCTGTTTAAGACAAAACTTTAGATAAGATTGTTTTCAATATTTAGACAGTGTGTAGTGTTTTCCGTGTGCGATATATGCACTTGTTTAAATAATTATTTCAATTAATAGCAAAATCGACTCGAATTTTTTCTCTCATTTTTCCACTCCAATAGAGCATTGAAGAACAAAAATGATGGTGCAGGTATGATATTCAGAGAACAATCAGAATTTTTGAAATTGCAATTCGTAATTACAATTTTAATAATACATATTTTTCCTTAATCGCATTTGTTCTATACAACTAGATCATAAAATAAGATCATATACACTTTTATTAAAAAACGAGTAGTTTTTCATAATATTTGCTTGAAGTAAAGGCAATTTATCTTTTTTTTTAAATGGTTCCGAATGTTTCCATTGTTTTTTCCCCTTGAGTAGAACAAAAGGCGCCAAAAGGTACAAGTCTCACATTAGACAAGCTTTCTGTCTTTTCTAAAATTCAAAGACAGAAATTATAATTGTAAACTGCAATAGAGATTTCTTTCTTAATATCATCTGTTCTTTAAGACTAAATCTTGAAAATAAATAAAAATTTACTTTTTTTGAAATTTCAAATGCATTTGCGTGATTAGCGATTCCGGGTGCGTCAACTGCTAAGGTTATTAGTGCCATAAATGTAGCGCATGTGATTCCACGGGAGGTGGCAGTGATTGTCTCTCGCTGGGTGGTAAGAAACGACGTGGACCTACCATCAGCTAGCGGGGTTTTCCCCTTCAGATATTTCCCACCTGCGGGGTACCGCCCAAGCTGGGACAAGCTGTAAGCTCCAGAGTGGTCTACTGGGATGTGTGGTATTGTAGTGCATATAAGTGTGTGTCTAAATAAGGGGTCAAGATGTGGATGAAGAAAGTAGTCAATACAGCTATTAAATTGTTTTGAAAGGCGATAATCTGTCAACAATCAGACTTCGAATACCAGTCCGGAGAAAAAAAACATTTTTGCTGGTTGGAAACACTTTTGCAGGATCATGTAGTACGAGGATTATAAAACAGCATCCACGTTATAAATCATGCAAGAAAGTACATTCGGTTGTAAAACTATTAGTTTAGATATGAAAAAACTTCAAAACGTAGACTATGGCTACCCAACATGTTAAAGGGAGTAATTTTCTACATCGAACGACATTATTTATCCACTTTCGTGATATCATGACTCCATCGTACTAGTTTTTCTTTCGAAAAATCATCGATTTTTGCCGCAGCTTTACTCTTCCTTTCTTACTGCGCAAGTACGTTTGACTGGAAAGAAAAACGATATTCCAGAATTACACACGACATTGAGGCGGTTTTATTGTGATATTCTATGATACAAATGAGATATTACATTGTTTCGACGAGCACTTATTTTCAGAATTTTTAAACCTCGTTTTTGAACGTACTCATTTAAGGAGAATGACGAACTCATCTGAAAAGAAGTTAACTTCTCGTACTTATTTTCATTCGATGAATAATGTGATATAAAGCTGCCAAATGTCTAATGATAAATTACAGAGTTGCTGTTCTTCTTTCGAAGTTATTGTTCATCCTTAAATATTAAGAAAACTCGTGAAATTGTAACATTATATTTACAATGGTTATCTATTGCGTAAAAATATTCTCAATAATATGAACCGGAGAAATATTTTGGCAAGTTCTTAAAAATCCTTCATATTTTGTAACAATTGCACAAAAGCAATTCTTAGAAACTTAGCTATTCCGAGCGGAAATGCCTGTGATTTTGGAATTCGAGATATTGACGAAAATATTTCTATACCGATTTGTTTTTTTAAACCTGTTGTGAGCTATTACTTGTGTTAGTATAATGTAGGCAAATATTAAAGAGAAAAATGTAAGAGATACGATAAAGCAAACAATTCTTTAAAAGAATGATCGATGCAAGCAAAATTATCGGGAATCCCTTATCGAGATAAAGAAAACCATTAACGTGTCGGTAGTCCAGTAACATGTTTGTCTCGTTTTCATTCACCCCACATAGCCACACGCATCATCAATCGAGTGGAAGGCAATTGAATACCACAACTATCATCATCTGCATAGAAATAGGTACAGACTCAAGTGTCTTTTCATGATGGCAATCAGACCCTACCGATATTCGTGTTAAACAACGACGTTCATTGTTATAATTAATTTCATTGCTTAAATGCACAAGCGTCACAATGGATTAACTTTAAATATTATGAAACATTTTACCGTGGTAAGAGACGAAACGTAGAATGTAAACTAGGCAAGAAATTATTGTAGTAGCACGAAATTACTACTTTACCAACGTATTAGTTAGCATGATAATTCGCACTATAGCTTTCGATTTTGAATCATTATGTCTCGCATTCATGTGCATCATTTTATGGAAATGTGGGTTGTGTTTCAAGAATTCTTGAACACCTTTGTCCTTAAGATGACGTTCATTTTTCGTTGTTCAGTGAACACTACAAATACTAATTATCGAGGAAGTCACATTAACTACCGGAGGATTATTAGTAGGGATAGCTCATTTAACATTATTTCTTGTATAACGTAAATGTGGTCTGAGGCAGGGTTAGAAATAGTTTTTTGATTACTTAAAGTATAGAAAAACGAGAACCACGACGTCCGTAGATCAATGAACTATGCTTATCTTTTTAATTCCTTATGCTATCACTGCCCTATTGAAAATAAAATTATGGATATTTAGAGGACCATATCTGCATAATTAAACTATATTTATCCTATGGAGAACAATTCAAGGCAGGGTATTAGCCATTGTTCCGTGTACCTTGTTGACGGCGACAAATGAGAACAGATATAACCGTTTTCTCACAGACGACGGACACTATCGTGTAACTTAATATTTATCATTATGATTTTTCTTAAAAAAGTTTTGACATGATTAAATTTAAAGGATCGAAACAATTTATTAATTTAACAAAATTACATATAATTTATTGATCATAATAAACTGTTTTTTTAAAGCTGGGGATATCGTATATTGCTCGTAACTTTACATGAAACAAATATAAAAAACAACACTAAAGAGGCAAATATGAGAAAATCTTTACGTTCAGGCAAATTACGCAATCATGTTGGACGTATGTCGAACATGCTGAAATCCTAATAACGAGACAGCCGAATGAAAATAACATTTTGTTATGAAAAGAAAGGCAGACTACTCAAAAAACATGTTTTAATGACGATGATATTCGTTTCGCAATCACTCTAGTGTTTTCGTAAGCGTTTTCGCTTACGATATCTGTAGCTTAGTGGATTTGAATTATCCGTTTTGTTTGGGAAATTGAAAGTTGATTATAATGTGGTTTTAATACATTGTAATTGATTAAGTGATATTGATACTGTATTACAATACTTTTCTGTACTACTTGTTCACATTTTATATTAATTATTGACCACATATAAATCATCGTGATAAAGCTTAGATGGTTGATAGTGTTTCTGGGCACCTCAGCTGCTAGGTTCACTATTCCCGTAAGTGTGTTGCACGTTTTTATCTGGAGGTGGCTCTGATATTCCCACCACTGGATGGCGAGATCCGGTGTCGACTGTCGGCAAGCGAGATTTTCCCCCAACCAGGTATCTCCTACTAGAGGGACACCGTCCCAGCCGGGAATATTTCTAAGCTCCCGACCGGTCTTCCGTCATGTATGGTAGTGCATGTTAGTGTAAGTGTGTGCAAGTAAGGGGTCAGGATAGGACAAGAAAGAGGAAGGAAAAATCTCGCGCGGGCCGGTGTTTCTCCGTTGTTAAGCAGTTGCTCCGGCATTCGCTTTGTATTTATCATTGAAACCTCGGAAAACTACCAATCAGAACAACTGGCCGCCAGAATTTCCCTCCGGTTCGCGACTGAATTCGATCTATCTAATTCACAAGCTAGTGTCGAAAATTCTATCACCGCCGGGACTTAAAGCAATGACCTCCCCGTCAGAGGTACTGCAGTGACATCATTTGTTGCCCTGAGCCATCTCCATTATTATTATTATTATTATTATTATTATTATTATTATTATTATTATTATTATTATTATTATCCAACTAAGATCCCATTAAGAACAAGGGCCTCCTCCCTTTTTCAGGAAATACTGAATGGAGTTTAGGGTGATGATGAGTGGTGCATTGAGTGATAGGATGATGATAATGAGAAGTGAGGTGGTAGGTGGTCGTGGCGTTTTTGAACCATCCCAACGTTCGCCTTACGACCGAGGGAAACCACGATAAAATCCAGTCAGATGATCGGGCCGGGGATCCTTCCGACTGCGAAGCCAGCCTCCTACGCACTACGCAACTTCACTCGGTCTTTACACCGACACCATGCTGTAAATATTCTTGAATTTATGTGTCATGATCCCGAGTAAGTTAGGAAGTTCTTGGTTAGAAAATTAGGGGAGGGAGAGCTCTATCGAATGGCGATCTGCAATTTAACGAAAATGCGTTATTTGAACTGCATCAAATAAAAGAATCGCATAAAGAAAAAGTTAAAAATTTAATGAAGATTACTTGGCTGTTAGTGATTCCGGGCGTGTCCACTGGTAAGGTCACTCTTCCAGTACGTGTAGTGCAAGCTTTTTCGTCGGGGGGGGTGGCGGTGATCTCCCTCTGGAAGGCGGGATCCGGCGCCGACCTACCGTCGGCAAGCAGGATGTTCCCCCAACCAGGTATCTACTACTAGTAAGGCACCGCCCCATCCAAAACAAGCTCTAAGCTCCCGACCGTCTCCCGGTGTGTAATTATTTAATTTGTGTAAAAGTTAAGATTCTGGAATACAATATTAAATGAAAATTGCTTGCCATTGCGGAAATGTAGAATAGTTACTATTTGGTGCAATGGGATCCAGTTGTATTTCTGAGTGAAGGCGTGGCATAATGATAGCGCTATTATGCCGTTCCTTTTGTGCGACAGACGATCACATTGGTCATTCACCCTTCTCTTCCACATCGTAAAGCAAAGTTGGGTGGACCAGTGGGGACAATAATTACTGATGCTATTCCATCATGAAATTAAAGCAAGTAAGATTTAAGTACACATTCAAAAGTCCCTAATCAGGTCGGTATATCACAAAAAGTTTATCGCTTTTTCTATTCGATTTTTCTCACCGCTTCTCCCTACTGTCCAATTATGAACTGCGACTCGTCTATCTTGGTGGCGGTATACGTCGATCGCTATGTCAATGTCCAATACACCGCGTATGCACATGACCTCTTTGATTTCAACATCGCTTTCAGTTATTTTCATTATTTTGCGAACTTTGAAACTCTATTGGACATAATTTTATTCTTGAAAAGTCCTGTTAAATACTACTCGCGCTTTGGAAATTCTCAGATATATCACATCCTTGCTTCGCAAGTAGGGGATTTATGGACAATTTCCAAATTGGTACTTTCGTACGGTGTTGCCTACGATAATGACGCTAAAATGGGGCGGTAAAGGTATGATGGGTTAACCATGCCTCAACCAGGTTAGGTTTCAACGAACGCATATGCAGATTTCGTACTCGGTTCCATCTAATTTCTATTCCTCCCTTTATCTCTCCTTCTTTTAACCCTCTCCCCTCTTTCTCCCATTCACCCCCTTCTCCTTCTCTCCCCTCTCTCGTGCGTTCATTCGACATTCGTTCCAACAAGGGCAGTTTGCCACGGGGGAGGGACTCTGCAGGCGGCAGCGTGCGCAGAGAAGGGAGCGAGCGAGATCGATTGTCTGCACTCGACCGGGAGCAATGGGTGTCAGAAAACGCTCTGGCGATAGGCGTCGACTAAGGGCTTTTTTTTTTCAGAGAACGCAGACCTGTAATATTAATGTGTAGAGGCGGATTTTGGTCTAAAACGTCATCAAAAATGATCAATAAAATACTCTAAAAGTGTTTTTAAAATGCCCTAAAAGCGAAGGGAAACGACGTGAAAACATTTACCAATCTAGTATATAGGTGTTGTTGTGCGTTATCATTGGCATTTCTAATGAAATAACTATATGCGTTGTCATTGCCAACAATAATAATAGTACTATTGTTGGCAATGACAACACATATAATTATTTCATTACCAATCCAGTTCAGATGAACAACGCAAGCTGTTTGCTATGTTACTGAAGTAATCGAGGCTGCTTCTTTCGTTCCAGTTCAAGTGAAATCAGATTGAAAACTTTTGTTTTGAACTGTTCATTACCAAGAAATCTCAGGCTTTAGGTATCGAGAAATTGACCGAACCGACGATAGTGTTGATAGGCGTGTCAGGGAGTTTCAATTACAAACAATGGCTTAATTTCTTCGCTTTCTGACTGAAGAAATCAAATAGGTTTTTCAGGAATTCGGTGGACAAAATTTGTTGCATTTCGTAAATATTATGTGAAGAATGAAAACGATTTTAAAATCGATTAAATCTGCGAAAATACAGGGGAAAATGACAGGAAAATTAAATTTTAGTGGAAATTGACGAAAAATGAAAATATCATAAAAATTTCCTTTTGTCATAACATAAAATATACCTATAATAAAAGACATTATTCTAAAGTGAAAAGAAAAAATGACTTTTCTTTAAAATCAACCCTCTACGTAAGTGTCTTTTGAAAGTTGTGATTTGGGTTGTCTATGTGTAACTCATTTTTTTAAATATTCTCTAGTACCACTAATATCCGATAACCACATATAAAACACTACATCATATTTATTCCAAAATGTATTTCAATTTGACTAACCTAATGAAATTTCTGGCGTTTCTGATACTGCCTCGTATTGCTTCATCAGGCTACAAATGAAAAGTTTTACATTATTTTATGAATGAGAAGTACAAAATTACAAATGCATAATAAATTAAACATAAGGAAAGCAACAAAATATACAAAAATATAACTAATAGTATGTTTTTAGTTTTTTTTCATTGAAGTATAATTTTTCTTTCTCTCTCCTCTATGTCTCTACCTCTTTTTTTATCAATAGTGATTACGTAAGGATCTGCGATTCGTGTACCCATAGCACTAGGCAAGATATTCGGATGTTATATAGATGGCCCTTATTGAACGCTTACGGGTACAACGATGAAAAGCAATCGATTGGACTAGAACAGTTGCAAGTCGAAAATTTGTAAAATATGCACGTTCGTTCTGCGCTACTGGCATTCCATTGGTTGATGCCACTTGCCAGAAAACTGCATTACTTTTTCAGGGATACGAGATTCTCCATTCTGGCAATGTTAAATGTTTGTGTAAAAACCTCAGAATCTATTAAATTAAACTTCTGAACCTCTCACAGGCAACAGATTCATCACTCATAATTACACAGTATTGGAAAATGTTGGAAATGAACATTTGGAAAATGTTCAATATTTTTGTAGTTACAAATATTTCTTACGATGCGATTATTTTTACCACGTTTTCTTGTAAATAAAGATCTGGAGAGCCGGCCCGGTTAGCCGAGTTCGTGAGGGCTGAATGGACACCTAGAGGCACACATTGGCTATAAAGCAGTCAGAGTTTACGTTGCGTGAGCCGAGCTCTTGCTGCAGTCACAGCAAACGTGCAGAAAACGTGGTCCGCGAATACGTGAAAAGTAATAACCCAAACAAGCACATAACTCATTTGCCAGACGCAAACACTACGTGATTCTACGCGTTGCCTCATAAGATATGTTTCAATGGGCTCTTCGTAAATGTTCTTTGTTAAGGCTTAGAGAATATTATTTGTTAAGGCGTCGAGAAACAGACCGAGATGATTAAAGGACTGTTAACAAATATAGGACTTACTCTGCGCCATCAGGTAGATGGGGTCGACCAGAGACTTTGCTGTGTCTTACCGCACAATCAGATGCATTAAAACACATATGTTAGTGATAAACAGTAGACCCACAGGGAGAATCTTTACCATACTCTTTATGAAAATGTATGTAGAAGAGATGTCACAGACTTCGAATTTTCGAACCAAAACACGCAGCGGACACGCTCGGGGCCGATAGAGACAGGGAGAGCTCAAGACCAATAAATCTTTTCTGAAACTGCTATTAATACATGCGGTGCTGCGAACTTGTACTAGAGTAACACGTGAATCGAAATTTGATCTATTTCACTTCAAGATGGCGCCAAGCGTAGGTCTGTGGGTCGTATGAATGAGTTTGCACGAGCATTTAAACTTACTAAGTCCTTATTGAAACAACCATATCACTAGCAGAACTAAAACGTCAGCGGAAATATGTTTTGTCATAGTTCGAACTGACATAGTAATTTAAACATACGAAACTGCAGGATGAAGTATACGACATAGCTCTACGACAAATATTTAGAACTGAGCCTTTAGGATGTCGCTTCTAAAGTCGTTTGGAAAATAGTTGCGAGTATTTATTGTCTCCGGAGGCGTCAACTAGTAAGGACTAATAATTCCGTCATTGTAGTATGTGTTGTACCATGGAAGTTGACACTTATTCTCGCCCGCTCTTACGCCCGCACACCCGATCAGGCACTGAGCAACATTTGCATTGTTCTGATATAAAACATTTTCATTGCTAATTTTTATTGATAACATTGATTTCTGATATTAGCATTAGTGTTTAACTTTCTTGTACATCGTTCGTATGATATCATACGTTCTCATTTCTAGTGCACTACGGTTCCCGCCAAACAATGTAATTGACATGTTTGGAGGAGGCTTCGGTGTAAAAGATCTGTTGATATTGCAGCATTTCGACTGATTTTTTTTTCTTCAAAACGTAATTATGTCTACAGAGTCCCCAAGTGTGGTACATGTTATATCACGTGCGGTGGCTATTTTCTCCCTCGCAAGAACTTCATATTTAGAGCTGTCCTAATCGTCGGCATGCCAGATTTTCCATGAGACATCCCCCTGTCTAGCGGAACACAAGCCCTTGCGGAGAGAAATTTCAAAGGTACTTGCATGTCTTCTACAATGTGTGTTAGTTTAATACACGGGAATGTATGTTTGTGTGTGTAATAAAGAACAGGGGACAAGAGTATCAAAATCGAGGGTAATGAAGTCAAAATCGCGTACGATCATGAGTCCTACGACATTCGCATAAGCGTACTGTATTTTAGCCGTAAAAAAATTAAAAGAAAATATCTGAAGCTTATTTGGGAAAATGCGTTTATTATAAATTAAATTAATTTAAAGCCGAAATTACGCAGAAACGACAGTTTTTTAAATTGTGCGTGACCTTTTCTAAAGAGCTGATTTTTTAGAAAAAATGTTGTTTCAGAAACAAATTCTTGTTATCAATTGAGTAGTTTTTAAAGGTTCAATTTCTGCAATTTTTTAAAATACAGAGTTCGCCTGAAATGAGAGTAATACGACTGAAAGTTATCTATTTCGCTTAATGATATCGTTCTATATTACATATCTGTTTCTATAATCTGAATAAACTGACCGTTAAAAACGAAATTCGAATTTATTTCAATTTAATACTATTGATGTTTTATTTACAATTTGTATTGTATAAAGCTAAAACAAAAAATTGTCGTAACATGTATGTTTATCATAAATTATCTCTCATATCCTTCAAAAATACATATAGTCTAGTTTTCCATGATTCATTAAGCAAATGATGAGATGACCCCTTACTTTGCTCCCGTATATAAATAAAATTTTACGATGGTTACGTTGTTGTAAGCACCGTGGTGTGTAAGCATTAATAAATCGATCTCTACTTTCTCTAGATATTGGGTAGATATTGTTTCATTTGGGGAATGAGTACATCTCGTAGTTCATTTATGTAGTACAAGAGAAAACATTTATTGTTATCAAAATTTGACCAAATAACTCGTTTCTACTACATTCGCAATTGTCATTTATAATTCCAAATAATAAAGTACAAAGTATAGTAAGATAAAGGGTAGGGATTCTGAAGCCTGGGAAAAGGTAGACATATCGAACTTTTCTCCCATACGGTACATTCACATTTTAAATATTTTAAATAACTAAAAAAATAGATTAATACGGAATCCCTATACTCTCTTTTCCTGAACTTTTCTTCATGAAAGTATCGTCGTCATTTCTCTCCACTCACATCGCGTCTCTCGCCGCTGCAGAAACTTCCATGGCCCGCTTCAACAGGAGCTCGGACAATATTTTCACTTCACAGCCCAGACAACTATTTAAAAACATATTGGAGTGAAAACTTTTTCTAATGATCTATTTTATATTAATTTACTGCCCACAAAACAAGTGAACGTTTAAGAACGAACCACTTTAAGCAGGGGGAGGGGTTGATAATTGCCTGCGCATAATTTATTTTAATAATCGGATCCCAAAATGAAGATTTTTAAATCAGTTACGCGCATTGTCAACACGTATAATCAAACAATATTATTGTTCAATGACATTTACCGCTGGTCTAGACCCCTTTTAAATGCTTTCAGGTGATTTATAGTCCAGGCAAATGTCGAATCCAATTTTGTATAGGAAATCTACGAAAAAAATATCAATTTTGGTGAGACGCGGCTCAACGGTTATGTCGCTAGCTTTGATCACTGATGGACAGGACTGTCATATGGAGAGAATTATGGAGAGACGCTTCCTTCGCTAAATGCAACAGTGCCCCCCCCCCGCCCGCCAGCGCTATCGGTTCCAACAAATGCGCTGCGCCACACGGTCACCCCAGACGGAGCCCCGCGGACGCCAGGACGCAGCGCAGACAAAACAAAGGCGCAAACCAATGCAAAACAAAGTTGTTTTGAGCGAACCTAAGGGACCATAAACTGCGTCTGCACCAGATACACACGCTCACGTTGGCCTGCGCGATACCCTTCTTGCTTCTGGCAGCAGTCACCCACGACTTATGGCTCCGGCCCCCCTACGCGAGACAATCGGTCGCCAGGGGGTCAACGAACTGGCTTGCCACCACACACACCTCCGCGCGAGCGATAAGTCGACTTAAGGCGTTTTGGAAAAAGGAACATTTCACTCTTTTGATATCCTCGCTGGAAGTGAACAATGGACAAATTTCATAGCTTTATATCTGGAACGACAATAATAGAGCCTGAATTCGTATCTTATCACAAGAGCTTAAAAATACCTGCTTTGTAAAAGCGCAAAAGTGCTCGTGCTGAGTAAATGAAACAGTTCATAAATATCTCGAAAGCCAGCACTGACACGATTAGACGAGATCAAAAGTTAATAAGTAATCCAGGATTCAAATTGTTGTGCTCTACTTCAGATGAAGACATAATTCATTCATTCAACATTAAAACAAGCATTTGCCAGTTGCAAGCATTATTTTATAACTTACGTATGTAAGAGAGTGTAGGAGAGATACGCAGGTCGTTCTACAAAGATACATAGATATTCAATTTATTCATGTTGCTTTTTTACAATGTTTGAAAATTCAGAACGTCTAACAAAAATCGTATCTGCGCAAGTTTATTAGTATGCTTTCTTGCATTCGTGAAAACTTTTTCAAAAATAATATTGAGCTATTTTTGTGAATTATCGTTTGTTGAAAATTGACTTCGTTCTAGTAGTTCTCTAGGGAAAGGATATTGTCATATTTGTTGCAATAGCCTTCTGGCCAATGATGGCAGCTAAGTGAGTGAGTACTTCGTGATTGGACGCGTCAATTACCTTGTTCATTAGTCACGCTAATGTAGTGCTTATTTCAGCCAGGAGGTGGCGATGTTCCTACCCGGCCACAACTTGAAATCGACCTCCACGCCGGTAGGCCGGGAGTCCATCCCCAAACGTTTCCCACAGCAGGGCGCCACTCAAATCAGGCTCTAAGCACTGTATTGGTCTCCCGAACTGTGTGATAGTGTTAGTGTGTGTTCGTTTGCATGTGTATATGTGTGGAAGGGGAGATGAGAGAACAAGGGTGAAGGCAAGGTTGCCCACAATCCGTGGCCCGTTTCGCTGGTTTTTTCTCCAGCATTTGCCTGACATTTATATGCGATGCCACGGATCGACTCGGAGTCAAAATACACTGCTGCTAGATTTTTTCATTAGATAGCGGCTAAATTCAATCTAGGATTGTAATGTCAAATGCCCAATCCATCAGGACTCCCAAAAGTCTGAAGGTCAGAAATGCTGCAGGGGCAACGGTTGTTGTCACTTTACCATCTCACCCGGTACGACAGGCGTTTGGCCACCTATGTGTGTGACGTTATTGTGTGCGTTATAGTAGTTTATGCAATTAGTTTATAGTGTTAATCTTTATTGTATGAGTACACTCTAGGAATCATAAAATTTCGCGTCGAAAATGCTTTGGCCCGAGAGGTTGATGGCGCTGGACATCCCTGCTTGCCGACAGCGCTATCTAACGTTTATTTTCTTTAATTTATTGCTATTGGAGAGAGTTATAAAATATTTTTAACATCCATTGATAGCAAAATATTGTCATCCGCAGGAGAAAAAGACTTTCGTTTTTCTTGGCCCCAGTAAAAACATCACTGGACATACAATTTTTGTAAACGTAATGTTGCTTTCAAGTTTCGTTAATATAAAATGTGTTAGTATAAGAGAAGCGCAGCTAGGGGGAGAGATGGCTCAGTATCAAAGTGTTGTTCCTCGCACTCGTGAAGTTGCGGGTTCGGTTCCCACCCTACATGGATATTTCTATCCATTCTACAGTGCAATAAATCCACTAACTATAACCTTTTACATTTGTCGTGACATTTTTTATGCATAAACGGTGAAAATTCGCTGTCGCAAAGAAGGCGAATATTTCAATTCTAAAGAAATTAGAATATTGATTCCATTGTATTAAAAATTAAAACTTGTGCATTGTGTAGTGTGGAGATAACAATAATATATGTTAGTCCTGTACCGTTCGAGCATTTTTTATAACGATTTAGTTATCGCAGCGGTGTTTGGACCACCCGTAACGTTTTTGAGATTTCTAAAAGATTTCAGCCAGCAATGAAGTAGAACCAATAACACCAAAACATTACATAAATTTTTTTATTTGAAAACTAAGCAAAAAGTCCCCAACTCACGTGGAAACAATCAAAATATGTAAAATTAAATGTTGGCCGATAAACACTTAACTCAGGGGTCTAGTTTGAAAATGGGACTTCTCCATTCCAGTCTGTTTTGAAGAAAAAAAAAAATGTCATATCATTTGTTTAAAACATTTCTGATGCTAAATGTTTGGGGTTTAATTCCCTTGCTTAGTGAAAGTCAAAACATAGAATAAGAATAATTCAGGAATGTCTAGTGATTACGAAGAAAGTTGAGTTAAAAATTTAAAAAAGCCCTAATATTGAAATTTTATTTAAGAATTTGATTTTTGTGTGAAACGTATTTTTAGTGAAAAAAACCTTGTTTTTATTAAGTATTTTTACGATAGTGTTAATATTTCAGTTTCGATTTCAATATCATGGGAAATTTTTTATCATAGTATGAAGATCAGCAGACCGTAATTGCTGACGTTCACACACACTAATCATTTTCAGTATCAGCTAATCAATGCCTTAGGCAGTTTGATTTCTACAGAATGATACATGTTCTGAATTGAAAGATCGTACTTTGCAACGAAATTAAGATTATGGAAGATCGCGTTCTGATTTACACATTATTATTCATAACCGCGATCTTTCCATGATCTCCAAGGAGGCCCTTTGGAGTGAACAAAAAAACGCGTTTTGTTACAAATCATTTTATAAAAACGACGCTTTAATTGCAACGGACCCCTATTGAAATGCCAGGTATCAATTTTTTTTCACGATTGGAGAAAATGTGCGTTTTTGAAGCGAGACCCCTCAATTCGCCGATTCTCGCAATATTAGAACAATTTTGCATTTATTTCAGTAGAATTGACATTTGATGCATTCGGAGATACGCTCGGGCATTGCCTGCATCCGTTCGTCATTCTATTAGTTCCGTGAAGGAAACAATCTGAACATGTTTTCCGCACCCATTACGAGGCAGGTATCATGATAACATCGTCAAGCAACATGAGATATCTTCAGTATTCTTCTTAATGCTTTGAATTCTCTAATAATGCAAAGCCAACTTCTTAGATAAATGAACACATAATAATAATAATAATAATAATAATAATAAATAATAATAATAATAATAATAATAATAATAACAACAAACATACATTTGAGGAAATCAAATTTAGAATATTGGTGAAATATAGATTGAACAAAAATGCCTAAATTTGTTTGCGCTGGCCAGTGTTAAGAAGGCGCGCGGCAAGTGTTAAGACTGTTCCTGCAAGTTTGCTCTTGAACATATTGATGCAATCACACACCGAAATTTGAAAAAAAACACTATGTGATAAGTATATATGTCCCTGATAATACCTGGGCACTGTCACTGGCTAAACTCAGTTGACAGATTTTCAGGCAAAAGTATTCAGAAAGCGATCCAAACACCAGAGCGCCAAAAATGACCATGAAATGGCGCTCGTGAGATAAAAAAATCACCATCAACAGGAAGACAAGAAAAGATACATCAGGAAGGCAATCACGCATCCAGAAATAATTCTAGCAACTCGAATTCAATTCCATTTTGTTCATTAGATAAGTTTCAACTGTTGTGGGGCAAAAGTATATTCAAAATTTAAACTAAAACAAACCTTATTTTTTGCGGGGGGATGGCACAAACTCATTTTTCTTTTTTATTTTGTTATAGTTGTTATTGTATATGTTTATTGTTGTTAAATATATAAGATTTCAACTTGTAAATATACAACCCTATCAACTGTCTCCTTTTGGAAGATTGCCTCGTGATGCGGGCACTTTTACGGGGAGCGGGGAGAGGCGGCGAAGGTCACGTTCGCCAAAAGCGACAGTTGCGACGGCAGTTATAGAAAAAATTGTTGCTCGTTGATAAAATCTCAGGTAGAAAATATAATTTATGCACAAAATACAATCAATATATTAACATATGTTACATCATTGCATACCTCTTTTATGATCTATCTATTGTTAGTGAGAAAAAATATTTGTGTCTATTTAAAAAATCAAAGATGATTAAATTTGTAAAAAACTAAAAATATTTCATACAATATCTCTACACCATATTACTTGCCGCATGATTCCGCATAGTTGAGGCAAAAAATGTAAGCCGATATCGGGAACAGTTTTAGAAGTTATGAGGGTTGGCCATCGTTGGTAAGATTACCTGTATGCAAGCAATATACCTGATGATGTTTGTAGTCTTGTGTACACTACATTAGTCACTATCTCAATATCACGGTTAATTCTGATATAGAATGTATCCGATTGCTGATGCAAGACGTATTATATCTTAGAATTACTCCGGAAATATTTGGGAGACATTTCCGAACGTTTCCGGAAATTTGGCACAATAATATTTACGTAACTAATGCTAGTTTAACGCAGAAAGTGCTTGTTTAAGGACTGACATTTGGTAGATAGCCCGCTTTCTTACTGAAGTCTATAAATGTCACAGGCATGGCAAAAAAGATAAAATATCCGGGGAAAATCCCCCAAGTTGGGGCGGGTGGGGGGTTACCCCCTTCCTGTTCTTTTTTTTTTTTTTTTGTTTGTCGTTTTACTCCTTTCTATCCAGAGAGATTTTATTATGAGTCTACAATGAAGCTGTACTTTTACAGAGTCACTATTCTGACTTAATCTCAGCTGGTACACATTGAAAGATTGTATTCAGTGATTTTTACAAACAAATAGAACTCTGCCAATGGGTCTTGCTTCTCACTATTCGCTATGATATATTTGTTTTATTTCTCCAAATTTCACCATACGCTTAGTTCTAAAATTCTCTGTCTATTTTTTACATGTAAGTGTTTATGTATCAAATACTATTTCCTAGGGAAAAATGTTAGGAATTACAATTTAATAATCTCCGAAGACCCACTAGACTTCTACCGAGACCAATTCTCATCCTACGTCGGTGAGAAGAAACACGCACTAGTTCCTCGGCCGTCTCACCAGTTTGATTATTACAACTGTGAGCGACAGGCTTATCACTGGATATACATTTGACACAGAGAGCGTAAGCGGCACAGTTGGTTATAAGTCACTTCTGGAATCAGAGTCTACTTTTGTTCTCGGCCATGCGATACTGTCTATGCCTCTCTATATAAACTATTTTTCATAAGGGTATATGATTTCTGGTGTCCACGATGGCGGCCCACGCTACACAGCGCACGAACATCTGAATTAGTTCTTTGTCTCTCTACTCCCGCCAAAAAACGATGTTGATCCAATGTGCCGACTTTAATGGACACTCCGGATCTGAGGTCTGTCGCGTAATCGATATTTATTCGTCACTAGGAAATCAGCTAATTGCCTTATTGAAATGGATGATCATGAGTAATTCTCCTTCAGTATGTGGATACACTCCCCGACAAGCATTATCTTATGTAGGTCTTTGGTTTCGAGATGGATTTCATTCCAATTCCCAGACGATAAATTTGAGATGGTAGTCTAAATAGATTACCTGGAGGCAATACGAGATAGGCCGTGTGACTTTGCGGTATCTGCGCTTTTGAACGCACCTAGAGAATCCACTAGCGCGCCTTCCTTGGGCGCCGCTCGATTAAGATGCGAACGGTATCCATCGAGATTCTCGCGGAGAGAGAGGTAGAAATATACCTCTCATCTAGATGTAAACAATGATAATCCGTGTCCTCACAGTGTTCATCTATCAGTATTCGGCTCAATTTTTCCTTCCTGACAATTGACCTGCTAAGCCGTTTGATGAGATCAGGTGTTACTCTCTCGTCCAAGCTTCGGTTTGTTTCACGAGTTGCATATCCATGGATGCAGCCACAGTCCTCGATAAGTGGTTGGGATATTGTTCTGGACTCATTCAGAGACATAGAAAGGGACATCTGCGGTCTGTTGCAGTTGTGATGAGAAGTGCGAAAGAGGGTTATTCCACCATCGGCGCGTGACTTGATATCAGTCATTGTTGGGTCAGCATCTGAAGGCGCCATGTCCCGGGTTTTGAGATGCATTCCTCCCGGATTCTTCATTTGACACGTCTTTTCTTCGCCATAATGTTTAGTAGCCCATGTAAGGCCGTGTTGGACCTCGAACCGCCTGATAGTCCGATCATCCGTCGCACCTCTGAAACAGAGAGGTGTCCCTCTTCTAACTAATGCGATAACTCGCTCTCGTGTGGTTGGCTTATGCGTGAGCCTCATGTGAATAAAAGATGGCTCGAGTAGTTCAATTTGCTTAGCCGCCGCGATTTATTCTTTTCTTAGCAAGTGGCAACGCTTGCAGAGGCCCGTATCGTCCACTGTCTGACGCTGACACGTGCAAATTCACGGAACTCGCTTTGCGGTCAGAACACTCAAGTCGCGCTCACGCTATGACCGAAGGTAGAAGGTTGTACGCACGAGAAATCGATATTCTCTCTGTCAGCATAATAGAAGAGCAACTGTGTTGTTATTCACTGCGCCTAGATGCGCACTGTGTCTTTACGATTTGGTGAATATTTTGTCGCAAGAGCTCATAAAATGACATTCGATAACTATTGGCTAATTGGCAGTCTGATGTTTACTGCTACGAGAGGCAGGTTCATCATGTTTTGCTGATGTTAATCTGATTTCGTTTTTCATTGTTTCAATATGGCTGGCAAAGGAGAAGATTAGAGAAGAATGAATCCGTAAAATGATACTGCAGACTATGAGTAGGAAGGTAAGCTGCAATTGCTCAATCATAGGCGATTAAATAACTTGTATAGTAATGCAGAAAGTTTAGTATGGTGTTCATTGTTAGGCAGTATCTGGAAGGAAAATCTCTCGATGTCACTCATAAATTTTTTTTCCGAAAGACCAAAGGGAGGGGAATCTGGTGTCGTCAGAATAATACATCAAGTGCCAAAATGACCAATAATTTTTCGCTTTCTGTCTGTTTTTTTCGAAGCGCAAACGAAATGCCGCGAAAAGCGAATAAGACCCAGAGAGGGCAGAGGCTGAGCAAAAGTAGCGACCGATTGTTCAAGTTTTTCTTATGACAACTATTTAGCGGGGTATATTCACCGTTTGGAATAAAGAAGTGTAAACATTTCAGTAATTATAATACAATGGAGAAGGTGTTCATGCGTGCAAAAAAAGTAAGAAAAACAAAACATATCATGTCTTATGTAAGCTTAGTGTTTTGAAGCAGATTACTGATGTTGGTGTGAAGTGGGGATAGACGTGGGGTTTTAAGTGACGGATAGAGTTTAATTGAATTAGTATCCAGAGTACCAACTACAGATCTGCGGTGTGTGTGTGTTTTTCAAGATAACCCAACTACAATACCTTTTAGTTGTCATGTAATTTTTGTCCACCCCCAATATAAGTTTTAAACACACCAGCCGACACTCTCTCTACATGAAGAAGCTATTTCATGAAACGTTTTGTCGTTGAAATTTCCAATGCAAATTTCTGTATAGTTGGAACACGACTCTCAGGGGCGAAATCCAGGATCCCGAGTACTATGTTTTCTTTTTTTCTTGGGAGGAGGGATAGTAGATATTTGTAAATAATAAACATTTTTTGTTAATCATATTATAATATTATTTATGTACTGTAACATAATGAATATCTAATTAACAATATTATTGTTTAAATAATCATAACTACATAATTCGAACATAAATGAAAATGATTTAGATTAATTTTGTCCTTAATAAAAGAAAGAGTAAACGAAAAAGCTCTAGACACTTAGTGGGGGCGGCAAGATCCCATGTCCCATGCCCCCATTTCTGGATATCTGCCAGCGTTTAGAATGACTGCGTGGGCTGTGCAGGACGGCTTCTCCGCGCTTGCCGGCGTCCGCTGGCCTATCCGAAACGCCCTGAGAGAGCGAGAATTACCGGGAGCAGCAATTCCCGCAAACGTAACGGTAGGCAGCACTGTGTTGGTTTGTCGCTTTCTCTCTGCCCCCCGAGCTCTCCGGCACTACTCTGGCGCCGCTACAGAGCTGGCGCGCGACTTAGGCCGCCGCCGCCCGCATTCCGCTTCCACTGCCCGCACCCGCGCGCGGGGCGTTCCCAAGCCTAATTTTCGATGCGGCAGCCGCCGCCCACGCCGCCTAAACTCCGAGCTGCGGCGGATCGCACGCCAACCGCCCGCCAGGAGCGCCGCCAGCGTTTTTTGTTTTCGTCTTCTTGCCCGCCATGCCGCACCGCACAGCTGTACGTCGCACGACCCGTGCCCGGTGACAACCCGCTCTATGCTTGGTATCTGAAGTAATTTGATGTTTCTGTCAGCACCCTCTTGCCGGAATCACTTCCGTGATCATTCTGACCGGGGGCGTGCAGAGGGAAATTATTGTTGAATCTTAATTATATAGAGACCTATTTTAGTCCTGCTTTGTTAATTTATTGATAGGCCATTCAGTTACTCGTAAGTGTAGTGCATACCTTCTGCTAGGACGAAGGTGGGCGGTGATATTTTTTGTCGCTGTCGGCTGGCGAGACAAATTCTTCTGGCCCGATACACGCGTATTGTTTCAGAGCGAGATGTTTTTCTCTCACCCAGAGTAACACCGATAGGTTTGTAAATCACCATCCCCAAGCCAACGGGGAACGAAGTTCTAAGCCCCCCGATTCCGGAACTCAAACGCATATGGTGATAATGTGTAAGTGGCATGATATTATAGTAGTATGAAGTGTGTTGTGTAGTAGGACGAGGAAGGGAAATGAAGATCGCTCATGTCGTGCCGATCATACTCGAATTCTTCCTCAATGGTGTTCGCTGTGGTAGTGGATTTTTTGGGTGAGAGAATAATGATCTCTCCTTACGGAAGGAAAAAAAAACACTCTGCTATTCGGGGTGTTGTCAGTTATGACTCTATGACAATCTCGCTACTTACGCGATCTTTGTCTGGGCACATATAATAACAGTCTCTACACTAACCACACGAAATAGGATTTCGACTTGTGACATGTAGTACTGATAAAGATGAGCCTTTTGTTCTGATATTATGGTACATGTGACAAACTACTCCTGAATAAGGCATGACAAGAGTTGCACTAGAATACATCTCCTTTCGCCTTCAAATTCGTTTTCGGCAACATTGTATTTTTTGAATTTTTTTTAACTTCAGCGCTACGGAAATCTCAATACCCACATAACTAGGGGGCCTCCAACATGAAGGCAAGGGATCTCAGAAATATTATCAATCAGAATTCAATGGGGGGACCACTATCTCTGTACAATACAGAACAACGCATTTATTTACTTCACGTGTGAATTGGTCATTCTCCAAGAGAGAGGCCTTAGATGCACTACTCTAAAGAGAGATGACTCAATTACATAAGCATCCAAGAGATGAGTATTCCTGCTCATGTTTTATTCTAACAATGTTATACACCTCTATACTAGCACAATGAGATGGATGTGCTATGCAAAACAGATTTATTTTTTTAAAATTTCACTATTATATAGTATCGTAAGTTATATCTCATTAAAGTTGGCCGATAGGAAAATAAACACGTTTATATTGCAATAAGCGAAACAAGCAGATATACCAAAGAGACAGGAGGATTTTCACAATGAATAGAAGATGGTAGCGAGAATACAATGAACAACAAGTCCTCAGTTTATGTCTATAGTGCAGTAGTAAGGGCACCTATGTGGAGGTGGGATGATGAGTTAAAACCGAGCCGAATTGTGACTTTCGCGAGCGTTTCTAGAGGTTGTCCGAGCTTAGAAGTTCCAACGTTTCATGTTTTATTCGAGTAAAAATGGAAATGAATATGCAATTCTTAACGTTGCTTTTTTTATTCGCATTTAGATAATATCATACAGATTGATGAGAAGCTTAATTTATTTTGGTCTCCTACGAGTATTACTCACTTTTTGAGAATTGCATTGTTTGCATTCGCTTATTTTCAATCGAGAATTTTGCTTAAATTATCATAACATTGACGACGACATAATATAGGCGATGTTGTAATATTAGTGATTTTAAGGGCAATTGTAGATGAATAAAGTATTCTGTCTTAAGACTGGGAACGCGAACCCCGCTTCTTACACGACGTTCTAGAACTTCGCACTTCGACACTGAGACATTCTGTGCGCCCTTCTAATACACCTCTTTATAACACCACATTTTAGTATTAACGAAAATGTTTAAAGAAAAAATCCACGTTTTCCAAAGTAATGTCTGGTTGTTTTACTGGGCAGGATCTATGAAGTATTTTTCCTCTGTAGTGTTACTATTTAGCTCTCAAGGGTCAATTAAGTATGTTTATAGCTCTCCAATAAAATAAATTTAATTATAGTTCTATATACAGAACGGTAGTTTCGAAAAATAAACGTTAAGATAGCGCTGTCGCAAGCAGGGATGTCCCAGCGCATCAACCTCTCGGCCAAAGCTTTTCGACGCGCGAATTTTATGATTCCTAGAGTGTACTCATACAAAAAGATTAACACCTATAAACTAAATTGCATAAAACTACTATGGACGCAACAATAACGTCACACACATGGTGCCAAACGCCTGTCGTACGGGTGAGATGGTAACAGTGACAACAACCGTTTGCCGCCTGCAAGCATTTCTGACCTTCAAGACTTTGGAGTCCTGATGGATTGGGCATTTGACATTACAATCCAGATTGAATTTTCAGCCGCTATCTAATGAAAAAAATCTTCAGCTCAGCTGTGATTTTGTGACCCTCCGACGTCGATTCCCAGTTGGCATCGGCATATAAAGTGTCAGGCAAATGCTGGAGAAAAACCAGCGAAACGGCCACGGTTGTGGGCACCTGGCTCTTGTTCACCCTTGTTCGTCTGATCTCCTCCTTCCACACACTATACACATGCAGACTGACATAGACAGCATATCTGTCTTACCTATGCTCTCCTGGCGCACGAGCCTATGACAATACATGTAGCTTAGCAGCCTGCATTCGTTCGCGTCGATGAAGCTAGTGGTGGCACACCGGGGAATTGGAGCCCATCGCGACCGGCGGGAGGTCGATTTCAAAGTTCGCTGGGCGCACGGGTTAGAGCATGACCAGATCAGAGGCCAGTACACTCCGAGCGGCTGAAATCAAGGCGGCGTTATCGATTTTTAAGCTGTAGCAATCTTAGATAGAACACGAAAATGGCTAGCCTGAGCCGCTGGTCAGATTTGTCCGGAGAGGTAGCACATCAACTCTGTCATGCACATCATGTGCGCAGAAAGGCTTATTGCATACTCAGAATATGGCGAAGAAATAGGCGCTTTGCGTTGATAAGATAGGCGACTGAGAAGAGACTGAGAATTCGATTATTTTTCACCAACTAAACGCTAAATTCACAAAAATAGCTCAATTAGGTATTGTTTTTTGAAAAAGGTTTTCTGACACGAAGATGTGTCAGGATAATGCGATACGTAGATAGAAAGCTAGTGCTCGCAAAGGATACAAATTTTTGTGATAGACTCGTTCTGTGACAGTTTTCTAGTAACATCTGTACAAACGCAACACTGGATATTAACTTTACCAATTAAGATATATTTATATTAGCTAATTGTATCCTTGTGTAGATACGTACGCTGCGTTGATCGCCTGGCTATGACTACATCTTGAAACATTAATTCGTGAAATGTTCTGAAAATGTTTCATTGCTTAGGCAGTAGGACAAAGTTGTCTCTTTGTTTTAACATATATGGTTTGATTGATAATGGCACTGACTTATTGTTCTCATTCAGCACAGTAGAGCCACACAATTTGAATAGCTCTGCGACTATATTTGATTAGAGATCTTTGATCTCGTCTATGCGTGTCAAGTGATCGGCTTTCGAGATATCTCTATGGTAACTGTTTTCGATAAACACATGACTCAGTGCTACGAGACTGACTTTTGCGACTTCTTAGCAAGGCTAGGTATTTTTTAAGCTCTTGTGATAAGATACGAATTCAGGCTCTGTATTGTCTGCTATCGAGATATAAAGCTATGAAATTTGTCCTTGTTCACTTCCGCGAGGATATCAACACAGGATGTACAATGTATTGCCATTTGTGTTCCGCTCCAGAAAACTGCACTATAATGTCTGCGCTTATCGAGTCGCGCCGGTAGGTGAAGCGCCATCAGCTTCGACAGTAATGTGACCCCTTGGCGCACCAGCCTGAGTTCTTCGTCCTTCGACGTAGTGGGAGCGGTGCTGCTCGGTCGGATGCATAAGATGCTGTGGATGAGACTGCGGCCACGAGGTAAGCAAGGACCGGGTCAATCAGGTGGGACGCAGAGGCCAAACGTTGGGGCGGATGTGATTGTAGTGGCGGCAGACAGGCCAGTTATGTTAGTGCCGCCTGGGGTGTGTGCGGGAGGAATGACCAGAGGATCATGTTGTTTTGCTAGTTGGGGTTGGTGCTCGCCTTGGTTGTTCGGTCGCGCTCCGAGCGTCCTGGCCGTCCGCGGGGCTGCCGGGTTCTGGGCTGAGCCGTTCGTGGGCGACGCA
>BOPP01000155.1:673587-719620 GCA_017312745.1 Gryllus bimaculatus
GTTATCAATTTTTTCACCCGATTGGAGAAAATGTTGCGTTTTGAAGCGAGACCCCTCAATTCGCCGATTCTCGCAATATTAGAAACAATGCATTTATTTCAGTAGAATTGACATTTGATGCATTCGAGATAACGCTCGGGGCATTGCCTGCATCCGTTCGTCATTCTATTAGTTCCGTGAAGAAACAATTCTGAACATGTTTTCCGCACCCATTACGAAGCGCAGGTATCATGATAACATCGTAAGCAACATGAGATATCTTCAGTATTTCTTCTAATGCTTTGAATTCTCTAATAATGCAAAGCCAACTTCTTAGATAAATGAACACATTAATAATAATAATAATAATAATAATAATAATAATAATAATAATAATAATAATAATAATAATAACAACAAACATACATTTGAGGAAATCAAATTATGAATATTGGTGAAATATAGGATTGAACAAAAATGCCTAAATTTGTTTGCGCTGGCCAGTGTTAAGAAGGCGCGCGGCAAGTGTTAAGACTGTTCCTGCAAGTTTGCTCTTGAACTATGAATGCAATCACACACGAAATTTGAAAAAAAAACACTATGTGATAAGTATATATGTCCCTGATAATACCTGGGCACTGTCACTGGCTAAACTCAGTTGACAGATTTTTCAGGCAAAAGTATTCAGAAAGCGATCCAAACACCAGAGCGCCAAAACTGACCATGAAAATGCGCTCGTGAGATAAAAAAATCACCATCAACAGGAAGACAAGAAAAGAATACATCAGGAAGGCAATCACGCATCCAGAAATAATTCTAGCACTCGAATTCAATTCCATTTTGTTCATTAGGATAAGTTCAACTGTTGTGGCGGCAAAAGTATATTCAAAATTTAAACTAAAACAAACCTTATTTTGCCGGGGGATGGCACAAACTACATTTTTTTCTTTTTATTTGTTATAGTTGTTATTGATATATGTTTATTGTTGTTAATATATTAAGATTTCAAACGTTAAATATACAACCCTATCAACTGTCTCCTTTTGGGAAGATGCCTCGTGATGCGGGCACTTTTACGGGGAGCGGGGAGAGGCCGCGAAGGTCACGTTCGCCAAAAGCGACAGTTGCGACGGCAGTTATAGAAAAAAATTGTTGCTCGTTGAATTAAAATCTCAGGTCAGAAATAATAATTTATGCACAAATACAATCAATATATTAACATATGTTACATCATTGCATACCTCTTTTTATGATCTATCTAGTTTAGTGAGAAAAATATATTGTGTCTATTTAAACAATCAAAGTGATTAAATTTGTAAAAAACTAAAAATATTTCATACAATATCTCTACACCATATTACTTGCCGCATGATTCCGCATAGTTGAGCAAAAATGTAAGCCGATATCGGGAACAGTTTAGAAGTTATGAGGGTTGCGCCATCGTTGGTAAGATTACCTGTATGCAAGCAATATATATGTATTTCAAAAATTAGTGTTTTAATTCCGTTCGATAGAAGACATCCATGTATCAACATTATTTGTAATTATCGAAATAGTTGGGAGACATTTCCAAACGTTTCCGAAAATTTGGCACAAAATATTTACGTAACTATATGCTAGTTACAAAGTGCTTGTTTGGCTCATTGGTAGAACCGTTCTTTCTGAATTTTATGCAGCAGGGATCGGAATCCAGTGCGTGTCCGTTTTTCTTTTTTTTTTTTTGTGCTGTTTTCTTTTCTTATCCGTGATTTTTTTTGTCAAAATTGAACTGTATTACAGGTACTCTCCCTATTGTGGTAAAAAAGTATTATTTTGATTTTAAAACAAAATAACTCTGAAAAGGGCTCTTTTATCTTTCTATGAATATTTGTTTTTTAATCTCCAAATTACATATTAGTTAAAATTTTATTCTATTTTTTACATTAATGTTTATTTATAAATATCTTATTCTAGAAAATGTAAGAATACATTAATAATGAATCCAAACCCCACAGATTCTACGACCATTCTCATCCTACGTGGGAGAGAAATCCACTAGTTCTCGCCGCACAGTTTTCACTGTGAGCGACCAGCTTCATGGATTATTTGCCAGAGCGCTCAGGCATTGTGTTAAGATCCGGATCAGGCTAGTTTCGGCCATGTGCGTCTTGTCTCTGCCCAAACATTTTCAACAGGGTCAGATCTGGTGCACAGGGGCCCAGTCAACAACCTGAATATCTTTGTTTCTCCGCAAAAAACGATTGAACCAAAGCCGACTTATATGAATCGGTGATTGGTTCCTGGTTGAATCGAATTTACCCCACAGGATGCAATTGCCTTATTGATGGAATCATGATATCTCTCAGTATGTGGCATATACTGATGAGCATTTAAGTGGTCTGGATTCTATGGATTCATTCCAAATCCCACGAAATGACATCGAGCCCTAAACTGCTACTGAGAAACGACCTGACCTGGGGACTGCTTTACGCACCGAGAATCATAGCGGCTTCCTTGGGCGCCTGAAAACGCGAACGGGTCCATCATTCTGCGGCGAGGAGAATATACTCTCATCAGAGAAAATGACATCAGCCAGTCTCGATGTAAATTTCCTCGCCCAAATGCTAGCCGATAGAGCTGGTGTTCTTCTGTCAGCTTTCGGTTTCGAGCTGATTTCTGGATCGCAGACAGCCTCCGAAGTCAGTTGTGGTATTGTTCTGGAGCATCGAGAACCATACAGGAAATCTGGTGGTTCTTTGCCAGTTGTGAAGAAGTTTGAAAAGTGGTTTTCCACCGCTCTTGTATCAAAACTCATCTTGGTCAGCACTTGAAATCGGCAAAGCCCTCGTTTCTAGTTTCCTCCGGATTCTCCCGTCTCTCGATAATGTTTAAGCCAGTATGCGCTGTTCTTGCCCCAACGCCATACCGACTCGCCGCCTCTGAAACAGAGAGGTGTCCCTCTTCTACTAATGCGATAACTCGCTCTCGTGTGGCTTGGCTATGGTGAGCCATGTCGAATAAAGAATGCCGAGTAGTTCAATTTGCTTAGCCGCGATTTTTCTTTTCTTACAAGTGGCAACGCTGCAGAGCCCTTATCTCCTTTCGACCTGACAGTCGAAAACACGGAAGTGCTGCGGCAAGGTAACAGACTCAAGTCGGTAGTACCGTGAGGCTTACGAGAGAAAATCGATAATCTCTCTCAACAAAAGAAATGAGTACTGTAGTCCACTGTCTTATGAACGAGAGAATATTGTAGCAAGCAAAATGACATCGCTAATATGGCTAATTGGCAGTCTGATGTTTAACTAGAAGCAGTCATATTTTGCGTATAATTTTGGTAGAAATTGTTTTTGAAAATGAAAAAAATCGCCTTGTTCTGCCATATTTGTTATTTACAATCTGTATTACATTTTTGTGCAATAAAAACGTTCAATTACACATAATGGATTTCTACTTACATCTGAAATAGCGATGTTTGTATGATATTGTAATGAACTTCAATAGCATGACAAACTCTAGGAATATTTTCCCTTCAAAATTCGTTTCGGCAAATTGTATTTTGAAAATTTTTTTTACTTCACAGCTCGAAATCTCAATACCCACATAACTAGGGCCTCCACATGAAGGCAAGGGATCTCAGAAATATTCATCATCCAGAATCAATGAGCCACATTTTTCATCAAAAACCATTTTTATTACTTCAGTGTAGAAATTGGATTTCAATAAGCCTTGTCACACTAAGAATTATTGTAATTACATAACATCAACAGTTCCATCATCTTTATTCACATTATATATCAATAGCATAAGGGACGTCTATGCAAAGATTTTTTAAATTTTATTTATATATAGTAGTTATAGTAGAAATAAAAAGTTATATCAAAGCAAAACAAGAGATGTCCAAACGGGATTTAATGAATTATTACAGATACAAACACAAGTCTCATTTCTTGTCAGTTAACTCACTATAATTTTGTGATATTGTGTAAACGAATTGTGTCTTGGTCCGAGCTTTTAGGAGTTCCATGTTCATGGTTTTATTCGAGTAAAAATGAAAATAATATGCAATAATTTAACGTTCTTTTTAATTCGCAATTTAAGATTAATATCTATAAGATTATAGAAGCATTATTTTTATTTTGGTCTCCTACGAGATATTACTCCTTTTTGAGATTGCTTGTTGCATTCCTCTATTTTCATCGAGAATTTTGCTTAAATTATACATAACATTGACACGACATATATAGCATGTTGTAATTTAGTGGATTTTTAAGGCATTGTAGGATGAATAAAGTATTCTTCTTAGACTGGGAACCGAACCCGCGTCTTACACGAGTTCTAGAACTCCACTTCGCACACTGAGCCATTCTCTCGCCCTTCTAAATACACCTCTTATAACAAACACATTTTATATTACGAAATTTAAAGAAAAAAATCACGTTTTCCAAAGTTAATGTCTGGTCTGTTTTACTGGCAGGAATCATGAAGTTATTTTTCCTCTGTACTGTTTACTATTTTAGCTCTCAAGGGTCATTAAAGTATTTTATACGCTCTCCAATAAAATAAATCGTAATTCCTATATGCTATATAACAGAACGTAGTTCGTCTTCATAGCACGATCTACAGAACGTAGTTTCGGAAATAAACGGTAGATAGAGCTGTCGGCGAGCAGGTGATGTCCAGAGCCATCAACTTATCGCGCCAAGGCATTTTCGAGGCGAAACTTTATGTTTCCAAGAGTGTACACGTTTTGAAGACGAGCGACGTTTGAAGCCGAGTTTTCAAATTTGTACGAATGAAATAAAGCAACAATATAAACACGTTGCTTACGCTATTTTGTGTATAAATTTGTAAGAGAATCAAACTTAATTTTGCGAAACACCTTCCTTGTGACGTTTCGGGTATTTGACATTGTACGCCGCAACGGTGGTCGGTGGTTCTGTTTGCTCTACCTCCCCACGCTGAATTTTTGGTGACAGAGTCATTCGTTCCGTTAAATACTCTTTTATGAATGATTTCTTGCGAAAGGAAAAGGTCGTTTATAAAGCATTGCATTTCCTCATACTGGAAACAAATGACGCGTCAATTTCTCGCCAAATTGCTGAAGAGAAGGTACCTACCTTAACGCAGTGGATGGTTATTGTAGGGGTTTGGGAGACAATGAAATCTCTAGGGAACTGGCGGTTGTTTCTATTCGGGTCAGCTGTATACTACAGATCCTCTCCTCAGCACCCCTTCCATTGTCGACACTTGGAATCTTCCACAACCCCTGTTTTTTTGGGACATGTGTCGTCATTCATATTGTTTTCCATTCAGCTGTTGTCTCACTAGGATTGTTCCCGAGCTTTGTTATTGTGTATCTGGAAGATTCGTCTCCATCAGCCAAAACGGAGGCAAATAGCTAGAATGATAGGAAGGAAAGTAGATAGATAGGTAGGCAGGTAGGCAAGTAGGCAGGTAGATAGACAAAACTGCCGAGACACACCGTTGTCCTATCTCTGCTTAGGAAAACCGGATTGGGAAGGCATCTCCTTGGAGAATGAGACAAAAATGGGTTTGAAGTAAGATGCAGAATAATTGGTTCTGCCTCACAGTGTCACAACATACAACATTCATGTCTTGCGCATGAATTTTCTATAACTCAGAAACAAAAAAGACTTTACTCATCTTTCAACTATTAATAGTTAAAATGACGGGAAGAGATTCTGGAACTCAAGAAAATGTACGCAGATAATATTTCCCCCCTACGTTACATACAGTTTTTTTATTGAATAAATCTAAATCTAAACCCGAAGCCTTGGTGTGATGAGTTTTGAAACGCAACTGCCCTGCACCTGTGCGCCTTCAGATCGGCAATGGAGGGAAGAAGCGCAAAAGGTGATGCATTACGGCTTGAAATGGCCACCGTGCCCCACTTTACATTACCAAACTAGCATTCGTTATCTCAAAATGAACTAAAAAGTACAAAATTTTAGTTTTATCTTGCAGAATATTATTATATAGCTAAGGAATCAAATAAGGGTCCAGTACATAGGAATTCGTATGTATACGTAAAAAGTTATATGGATTTTATCTCTTTGCCAGAAATCAATTTGTTTACAGTTGGGTTAATCGGAATAATCATAAATTTTACTATACTACAGAATTTCTGTACTCAGAATGGGGATCTACAGACCAATAGCAAAGCGAGTTATGGATTACTTTACTTCATTAGGAAGTGTAGAAGTATCTCTGAACAAAAATAGTAATCACTGTTTTTATTCCATTGTTGTTTGTAGAATATTCAACATTGATTTTCTGGGTGAATTTCGCTATCAAGAATAGCTTTGCTAGGTACACCAGTAAACGCACTTACACGAAATACATTTATAAAAAAACATTGATTAAATAATAATTAACAGCACCACAACTAGATATAAAATAACAAATATCTTGGTTAATAACTACGATGTGCAAATACAATTTCCAATTATTTGAACACTGACATTGCATTAAATAATACTCTCATGTGTAGATTAGATACGCAAAATGCAATCGAATTATTTGCGGACTAAGTTCTGCAAAGTGCATGGATTCAGTTCATAACGCTGTTGACACAAACGAAAAATATGATTCATTTTTCCATCTATTCATGAATCCAAATATATTATTTGATAACGCAAGGAATTACAACTCCCTAAAAACAAAAAATTAAAAAATCGAATTCAATCAAATGCTGTTGTGTACTTCCCGATATTAGGAATACAGTTTTCAGTAGCATGTTAGATTGAAAATATTTTCGAAATAGTGAACCACTCGGTACGCGTGAGGAACAAAACGTTTATTTCGTTTAACATTCGTCATTTCTACAAGACAAAAGTGTGAGTACATACATGTAGTAATTTACTAAGGACCGAAGTTTTGATTTTGTAAGAGTATTTAGCGACCATTGCTGCACACGTTTTAAATAAAATCATTGAAATAATCTTAAAGTTCATTTCCAAAAAAAATGTAGTTTCCTTTGATATTTAAAGCCTGTTGGATGGCTCGTAGGTAGCGAACTAGATTCCTGTGGTGTGGTTCCGTGTTCGATTACAGTTCGAAGCCATGATAGAGTTGTTAGCTTTCCTTTAAAATCTTGTCAGTCTCTATAGCAGTGAGAGGAAATAACTTAGACAGGCGGTGTTTGCTAGTTGCACTGAAGGATATACCTCATGTTCGCCATATGATTCTCTTATCCCCCCAAACGTGGGAATTAAACTAGGGCTAGGCACTTTTGTCAAGCCGGAAAGTCGGACAGTGCATGCAGTACATCTGCATACCTACATTGATATTGATATAAAGTCCACAGGCTGATACAGTTTTCTGATATTCGCACTTATTATTTTAAGATTCCAGTTTGATATTGTAGAATAAATTATATTTTCATATCAATTAAAATGTTGAGATCGCACACATAAGGGGCAATCTAAGATTTTATGGAAGGCTTACAGAATTAATAGGTTTTCTTAAATTGAATTAGTGAGACGAAATAAAGGAGACACTAACGAGTGTAATTGTGCTTTATGTATTAATGAGCATTTGAAATCATGCATACAAAGTATTATTTTTTTTAGAACAGGCAAATAGAACGTGCTGTCAAGTTTCCAGTTTTTAAGAAGGGCCTTGTAATGAACGGTCAAATTAAGTACAGATGAATATATCTTGATCGTCTCAGCTTGCTTTAATCGTGACCCGGCTTCCATCATCATCATCATCATCTTCAACATCCGTGAATAAGTACCCAAAGAGTGTGTGCGCTATCTAGCGGTTGAAAGTTTTTCGTATGTTTCCCTCCCTAACAAAACAAAACGGAATCTCGATTACATTGCTATCTTAGTTGAATCACAGAATTTGGATGAGTAGTTACGAGTATTCACAGATTTTGAATCCATTATTTTCAAGGGGCGATATATTTTTGAAGAGACAAGCTTATTTAGTCTCATTGGAGTGAAAATATCTACATAAATTAATTTTTTATTCAGAATAACACATAAAGTTCTTCCTGTTCTACGCAGCGTGAGTGCTATGTATTCTTCCTACATTCGTAAATTTGAACTAAAAGAATTTGATCAGCTAGTTAAGTAAACTACTATCTGACTATATAAAATAATATAGACTGTTAAAACCAAAATGCCAGACACTGTAAACGTATTTTTTTATATTGTACTATTAGGTAAAGTCTAGCAGAAGCTGCAGAGCTAATTTTATCAAAATCCGTATTTTAAACGTATTGAAGCATGTGTTTTGGAATGAAGCGTATAAAAACATTTGCAGTAGTACGGCATTCAAACATAAAAGAACTTCAATTGACAAATATTTTCCCGAACAACCGTGTTAGTGTCGGAAATTAATTACATTAATGCGTTCTTTTTATTTTCAGTATTTTGTATCTCGGCTCCTAATAAGAACATATGCTTCTTACAATGTGAACCTGACCTGGGGACTCCAACCTTGTTTCTGGCGATCATTCTTATCTACAAAATTGAGAATAAAGCTGTGTAAATGCATATTACTGCTCACTGGAATCTCAGAATGATTTGCTTACTGGGCGAGATCTCAAGACGTCTATCAATACAGTTCTTGGTGAGTAAAATAGTATTTTTTCAATACTTTATATTTTATTATTAGTAAATTTTGTAAGTGAGAATAGATCTTCAAGAAGAAGCAAGAAGATTTACGCAAAGTTTGAAATGAAATTTTGCTGCAATTATTGCTGCAAAACTAATTAAATTATTGCTGCAAGATTAGCTGAAATACCGCTGCAATTATTTTTCCTGAGTAGCAGGGGAGAGGCGTTGGAGGGATTCATCTTAAGGCAGTTTCGAAGATTAGTGGAAGGCGTCGTTTCCTTCATGCAGATGTTCCCTGACACGTTTTATCTGAAGTGATTAACCGCTGCTTTCTCCAGTTCGCATTGAGTGCAAATGTTGATCTTTGATTTTACCCCTAAATAGCACCCACTCTTTCTTGATTGTTTATGTCCGTTTTAACATTAGGGGGCAAATTCTGCATTGGAACATTTACTTCAATAGATTTTAGTTTACTTACAAGCCTCGACTCTGGGAGATTATTTCTGGAAGCGGTAAAATCCCTTGGCATATAGACGTCAATTTGTTCCCTTGTCATCGGTCATCGGCTGTAGTCGGGAACCCCCGGATTGAGATTTGTAGCACGGAGTTGTAGCCACGAACCTACCAAAGCCGAACGTATCATATTAGAAGATTGACATTTCGGACTACCTATTTTGCTTACTCCACGAAAGAAGTATTGCATTGTAGACGAATCCTTGCTAGATCGGAGTCAATAGGGACTTAACTGTCGTGACGGGCATCGGACAGTCTTCCCCAAATATTTCCGCATTAGCTGTGGTATGCCATATGAAAACACCAATCGTCGGTCGATTGTGAGAAAAACCTCTAAAATCCTTCTCTTTATCACCGCGTAAAAACAAATCTATATGTTTTGGATGTGTACCAAATTGTATCCTTAATCTCCAAACTAAAATATGTCAGTTTCAATGAATTTACCCCAAACCTCTTTCGTATTAGAATATTGCTAAGACAATCCAGAAGAATATGAAATCTGTCTTTATACACAATAGAATGATGTGTATTTGGATCATTATTGCACCACGTGAGCGTAGCACTAATGATGCATGCTGAACAGTTCTGAGAATAGGATGGTTTTCATTAATAGGATGCAATTATTTCTTTCGTTACTCATGAAGAAGTCCCAAAACACCGACTGGTCCTAAGAGTTACACATTTTAGAGCACGAATGTTATTATTATTATTATTATTATTATTATTATTATTATTATTATTATTATTATCATTATCATCATCTCTGTGCGTCAGTCCTGTCCATCAGTGTTCAAAGCTAGCGACATAACCGTTGAGCCGCGTTTCTCCAAAATTGATATTTTTTCGTACATTTGGTATACAAAATTGGATTCGACATTTCCTTGGGCTAGAAATCACCAGAAAGCATTTAAAAGGGGTCTAGAAGAGCGGTAAATGTCATTGAACAATAATATTGTTTGATTTTACGTGTTGACAATGCGCGTAACTGGTTTTAAAGTCTTCATATTGGGATTCGATTATTAAAATAAATTATGCACAGGCAATTATTTACCCCTTCCCCTGCTTAAAGTGGTTCGTTCTTAAACGTTCACTTGTTTTGTGGGAATTAAATTATTATAAAGTAGATCATTAAAAAAAGTTCACACTCCAATATGTTTTTAAATAGTTATATGGGCTGTGAAATGAAAATATTGTTGGGATGACTAGATGTTGGCAAATATCTAAACCTCTTTGCTGTGAAGCATTTGTTATGGTTGAATGCTAGTTTTAATGCAGGAAACATTTATTAAAAATTAATGTTGAGAATGAGACTGGTCTGTGAAAAATGTTTTTAGGAATATTAATTGTTCGAATTTAGAATATTTGATATGATTAGATTTAAAAAATCATTTAAATTATTGTATTTTTCTTGCAATGCGAATGTATTTTTGGGTCCTTTTGATATAACGGTTGTTTCATATTTACACAATTCGTGAAATATAAAATGTTTTTGCTCACAAAGTGTTTAGTTTGGTATGATGTAGGTTGAAGTGAATTCGATTGGATTCCCTGTTGGAAAAATGATAAAAACGTATCTCAGAGTCTCCTGTTTTCTGTCATTTGACGCACTGTGGCAAAGTGACTCCTTTGGCTCCCCGTGATGCGTGTATTATGGAGAATATAACAACGGCGACATTCTTTCTATATCGAAAATTCGTTTCACGGAGAGGATTTTTTCCCGCTCCTACCTTCTTGGTAAGATCCAATCCGGTGCTTCAATGCCTCATGAAACTTCGCATCGAGGAAGAGGCAATCAACCAATTGCATTTTCCATCCCCTCTCCTTAGCAAATCTGAACAGGTGACTATGAAGGTCTTGAAAACTTTACAAGATCATTCGCTGTATCTTAATTGTTCACGTGGAACGTATTATATTGCGCAGGAAAACATTCTTTTAAAATAGTGTCCATAAAGTGATTCGTTTGTTATAAAAAAAGTTTGTGTTGAAAGTTAGCTACGCTATAAAATATTTGAAAACGTATAAAGCGTGTACGTATAAGAAAACAACACATTCGGAAGTGGTGTTTGTTTCTATGATGTAGTTCTGACGTGTTGCCTTGGTAACTGTGTGACTATTTGACATTTCTACAAAATGTTAAGACATTCCATCGCATTCGTTCTCCAAAATTAATTTAATGACAATTAAAATTGTTTCTCATCATTTATTTAATTGGATTTTTGTATTGAAACGTGGGAAAGGCGTGTAGATTCGAAAAAAGTTTTGAATGGTATTTTATGGTGCTGTGAAAAATGTTGGTATGGTGATGCTTTTGTGTGGACATCGAATTATAAGAATATCTCATTGAAGGATTTGAATAGAAATTGCATACCAAAAATGTTAATTTTAATATATTTGAATGATTCAGAGAAAGTATTGTGACTGTTTTTCTTCAATACGCTAATGGATCGTGAGTTTTCCGACATGTATGCACAATATACGTTTTGACGACTGGTTTTCTTCAATTGAATTTTCGTGTAATATGGCCAATCGGCACACTATTTCGTTGGTGGAGAAGATTAAGTTTTCAGAAGCAAAGCAGATAAATTATCCAACATTAGTGCCTGGTTAATATGTCATGAATATTTTAGATATGTTTGTTTTCTTATATTGATTGTAGTTTTTTCATCAATCGTACACAATGTAACGCTTTATCAATAAACCGTCAACGCCATGACGCTGGCGGCTCCCCCTCTTTTAATGATTTATAAAGAATGTTAGTAGAATATTTTCGTGTATATTGTTTCTATCAAGTATATCTAAGTTAAAATTTCGCCAACAATACCTTTATCGTAATGTGAACAAACCGGAGAAATAATTAATAAAATCTATGAGAATTCTTGATTTCACTTTTACTCTATAATTCTATTTTCCCTCACAGAATTTCATTTTAAAATAGTTTTCTATGTACAACAAAATTCGATATTGTTTTGTACCAGTGTAGAGAAACTTTATTGTGTACGGAAATTAGACAATATTAAAAATTGTGTTTTACAGCTATGGAATAAAATATTACTGTTATTCAACTCTCGGCTGTACAAAGGATTATTATGGGAAAAAACCCACTATATGGAACACTGTCGTTTCCACGAAAAAATTAAAAGGTCGTACTTTGTTCGATCTAGGTGAATAAAGTCCGCAAAATTAGATAACGGCATTTTTAATCGTGTCGTGCGGATTGCAGCTTATAACGCCTGAATCGCGCTCGTTGCGAGAACATATTAAGTGCTACTATACTGAAGACAGCAATATTACGAGTTTTCGCACAAGCCGAAAACGCCATGGAAACCCTACCCCTCAATAATCACACCGTCACCATTGTCATTAACATCATTACCTTGTCACCACTTTGAGTCCCTTGTCGACAACCATCGATTGTTTAGTGACTCCGGGCACGTCAACTACCAGGATCGTTAGTCCCGTAAGTGTTGTGAATGTTTTGCCAGGGATATAGCGAGATCTGGCGCCGACCTACCGTCCGCTAGCGTGGTTTTCCCTTAACCAGGTATCTCCTACGAACGGAGCACGGCCCCAGTCGGGACAAGCTCTAAGCTCCCGACCGGTCTCACGGCATGTGTGGCAGTGTAGTGCATGCTAGTGTAAGTGTATGTGTAAGGGAATAGGACAAGGAAGAGGAAGGTGAGATCACGCGCGATTCGTGGCCCGTTTGCTAGGGTACTTCTCCGGAATTCGCCTGGTGTCGATCGGAGAAACCACGGAAAACGACCGACGAGAACAGCCGGCCGCTAGAATTCTCCTTCACACAGCGACTGAATTCGACCTAGCTGACATGTTAGCGTCGAAAATCCTGCCACCGTCGAGATTTGAACGTAGGACCTCCCGCTCAGAAGGACTGCAGTGAAATCAGTTGCCATCTCTCCCGGTCCCCCATCGACGGTCATTACTGTAATGATCTCCCAGCTCTCACCATCATACTGCCGACGCACCACCGTCATTTACAACAACGCCCCGCTTCTGCCCCATATAAATGCCCTCTTTCGGGCATATGTTACGGTGGGCTCTTGGGACTCCCAAACGCCCCTCTGGGTCGCTCATACGCTCCGGCACTGTCACGCAATCGCCCACCGCCATCGCCTCGCCGCCGTCGCAGCCATCATCCCGCAGCCATGATACCGATGCCATCGACCCGCCACAAAGTCTCGCCATTATTCCCCACCTCACCGCCCGACCGCCATTGTTCCCCACTGTTGCCCCGCCGCCACCGCCCCGCCGCCATCGCCCCACCGTCATCGCCCCACCGCCGTAGCTCTATGGCCATCGCACTATTGCCATCACCCTGCCGCCAGCCCCTTCTGCCGTCACCCGATCGCCAGCACCCCACCTCCATCACCCCGTCGCCATCGCTCCGCATCCATCGCCACACCGCTGTCACCCAGCCACCACTGCCTGCCGCGTTGTCATCGCTCCATCGCCCCTGCCTCTTCGCCATCACCTCGTCGCCGTCGCCCCGTTGCCATCGCCCCACTGCCATCGCTCCGCCGTCTGCGCACCCCCGCTGCCACTCCGCCGCCAACGCCAATCTCGGTTGGCGGCCGTATCTCGGTTGACAGCGTCCACATTACCGGCACAGCTGGCTTCCGGTGGCGTGGTCCCCACGCGAGAACCCACGGCCGCGTTGGTTTCCACAACAAATCGAGAGAACGGCCCCTTATGACGCCGTGGATAGGGCCTTCCGAGAAGGTAAGGTAGTTCCGATTCGCCCTGCACGAACTGGAATGTCGAGTAAGGATGTTGAAAGCGTTCGAATCGCCTCAACCGCCGTGGCATCTACCGAGTACTTACTTATACACGTCATTTGTTCCCTTATTCTCCTCCTGCATTCTTTTCCTCCTTCTCCACCTCGTCCTTCTCCATCTCGTCTTATGCTACTTAGTTCTCCCGCATTTCCTGCACTTTCTCCATCTCGTCTTCCTTCATCTCTTCCGTCTCCATCTCCTCCTCCTCCATAGCCTCTTCTTTCTCGATCTAAATCGCCTCCGTATAATACAGTATAGGAACGAAAATGATTGAAAACGATTGGATCTCCAATTTTCGGTTATAAAATCTATGTTTAAGGTTTTTTCGAACAATAGCCCATCGTACACGTCGGGATAACAATTTATTAGCGCAGCTACAAAGATGGTTAGACTCACACAAATGGACGGAAGTTACGCGCAAATTTGTATTCGAAATTCGGAATGTTGGTTAATTATTGGGTAAATGTGACAGATATAACTCTATAAGTTTAGCTTTTAGGTCGAAATGTGGTAAATTCATCAGGAATAAGGTCATCTGAACGAACTCGAGGCTTTGAGAGCTTCAAACGGATATTTAAAATTTACGTTTATCGAATTGACGACGTAATAGCCCGAAACGTTCTGAGGTTTAAGGCGTTTTGTCGATGTTGAAAATGTTTTAATGGTAAAAGCACTGCTATTAAGTGAGATTCACGATCGTGTATTGGGAATCTTTTATTTTGTTTGGAAGAAAATATTAATTTGTTACGGATTTAATATGTATTGTCATTTTTTGATCTTTTTTTTCCTTGCACCATTAACATCGTGTCCTACAATGATACTTTCATAACGGGGTATTAACATTTGAAATTTTTACCAGAATTGTGTTAAATCGCAATTCCGTCTCACTCAATTTCTTTGAGATACGTAAATACCTAATTTTTAAAGAAATTTTCCTTAACCCCGACCTCAAAGCCACTTTAACGTATCTATACAAATTGACGTACCTATACAAATTGATTGCTACAAGATAACATAATTATTGCTAAAATGCTAACCATTTACTGGTCTATTGACTGTAATGGCGTACGCACAGTCAAAATCTCTTTTTCGGCAGGGAAGGACGACGATATTTGCGACTCATTACGTAAACATTTGGGTCTCCCGCCGTGGGAACAGCGTCTTCACCACCCTATTGTAGTTTGCGTCAATCACATAGGCATTTTAGCTCTGGCAGTTGCGATTCTCTGCATAAGGGTATTTAAAGGTTTGGATGATTGGGAAGATAGAATTTTGCCTGCCAGTAATATTGGGAGGAACTTACGTTACTTTGCAATGCATTGTCAGATGAAATTAAACAATTGAATTCGGTGCACAAGTTTAGAGTAAAATTTGTTCTGCTGAATTAATTTACATTTGTATTGAATTTAAAAAAACAACTTCTGTGCTTCTAACAAATTATGTACTTCAACTTCCAAGTCAATGACATCCATCTCGATCAGGTATTTGTAGAGTTTCCTTGATACATTGAGCAAATGTACGTTTTGTTGAAGTCTCCTTTTGCTTGTAGTGGTAGGAGTAGAGGTAAGGGCGAGTTTCTATTTTCTTAGCAATGCAAAAAAATCAAACCTGCATTTCGTTTACCGCTACAAATACGTTTTTATAATTCAGGAACGAAAATGTCTAGTTATTCAAATGTTGTTAATCTCACCCTTTTTTCATTTTTTAAATTTATTTATCTTTAACTTTTACTCATCTTTCAACTATTAATAGTTAAAATGATGCGAAGGGATTTTGGAACTAAAGAAAACGTGAGCAGATGATCTCCCCCTTACGTCACATACAGTTTTTTGACTAAATAAATCAAAAACCTCTCGGACCAAAGGCCTTTTGGCATTTTGTCGCCGCTCGTCATCAGAACTCTTATAACGCCCTTAGTGCATAAATAACTATTATACTTCAGAGTAATAAGGGATGGTTTCCTTAAGTGAAGATTTTTGTTTGCGAGTGATCGCGGTAGAAGCTGAACATGGGAAGCAGCAGTGAGCCCTCTGCAGGGTTAGAAGAGTCGGGGGGGGGGGGGGCGTGGCTCCGCAACGCGGAGCGGCCGCTGGCGCGCGGCAGACGCTGGAGTCAGTGCGGCGCTGCGCAGCGCCACGCGCAGAACCCACCACCTCCGGCCTCCCCTCCCCCCCCCTTCGCGCACGCGCAGCTCCGTTGCCAAGTCCTTCTCGTCGGTTTACATATACGCTTGCTTCTTCTCTTCCTTCTTGCTCTGCATCTTCATCATCTCTTACTCTTTTTCTTACGCCTTTCTCTTCATATTATTTTCTTTATCTTGGTCTTCGTCTTCATTTCATTTTTCTCCTTGCCTTCACCACGTCCTCCTTGTCTTCACCTCGTTATGATGGCTTTCATATTCATCTTCTTTTTCGTCGTCTTGATCATAATCTTCATGTTTTTCGCCTTTGTCATAGTAATGTTTATGACCTTTTACTACTTCTTTTACGTGTTAATTTCCATCTTATTTTTTTCTTTGCTTATTTTTCTTCTCATGCATTTAGGTTTAAATAAGCCCTTCTTCTTCTACACCTTATTCATCCTTGCTTTCGTTGTTTTCCTTAAATATCAAAATGTTCATCTTCATTTTAATCTTAATTTCAATCTTCATCTCATCAATGGTCTTTACATGTTTTGTCTTCGTACTCTCCATATACAGTTTTTCTTTGTTTTTGAACGTCTTACCCTTTATCTACATTTCCACCCTTTCTATGACCCATGTCTCATTCTTTCGTCATCTCCTACTCCTTCATTTTATTGTGTGTCTTCGTCTCCGACTTCCTGGATATCGTTGTGATGTGTGTCGTTGAATTAAAAATAAGGAATACTGCGCTAAAATATATTTATTAACAACATGCCACGGTACTCATGAATTTGACACTCGCGCTCATTAATAATTTTTTTTTATAATGCGGATGTGTAAATGTAGTTATGTTTATATTCCTTAGTCATAGAAAAGGCTGAAATAATGGAGATTTGTCTCAGTGTCAAGTAAACGGCACAATTTAATACATTTCAACTTTTAGAGACCGGCGTATTGATTTTTACTTAACATTAAACGGGATACATCAGCCCCCGCGGTTTATCTCCTTTTCCATCACGCGGCCCCGGGTTCGATTCCAGGTCGGGCAAGATTATAGTGAGCATTTTCCTTGCAATGTCCCAGTTTATGAGAAAATTCACTTCTCGGGTTGAGAAGTGGAGAATACGGCATGGGGATGTCTTTGTGCTAACGACACGTACCCCTTAATCCATGACCACGAGGCCGGGACGCTTCTGGTAGGCCCTGGCCGGTTCGCGGGCTGGCGCACCACGTGCAGACCGATATCATGACGAAAAAGAAGGGTTTTTAGACCATCAAAATATTTTGATGAAGTGGAATATATTGAGGGAGTTTAGTGAAGTTCTACTCATTTTTACATATATTTTTCAAGATCTTGATCTTGAAGAGGCGCGCGAAAGATTGATCCAAAAAGATGAGAATATAGAACCTGAAATTTGTAGGATCTCAGAACAACATACATGCACTTTCATTACGTTTTCGCGGTTCTGATTAAATCACAATACCTTATTAATCAGCACATAGGAAACATACGTTAAAAACAGTGATTCATTTTTTTTTTTGACAAATAGCCGACGTTGCATATTATGCTAAGCGAGAGAATATAGTAGTAGCTCAGCTTAAAAAGTAAATTGATTCCCTTGTAGGCCTTTGATTTGGATTATTTTCGTGAAAAAATAGTAAAAATAGTATGTGACGTACAGGGACGATGTGCAATCTGTACGTGAGGCACTTGTAAAAGATTTACTTTAAGGCAGAAAATTATGATACATTTTTTCATTCCATAACAAAATGGAATTGTTGATATTGTATTAAAGTTATGTTACGGATTGTAATTGGAACATTATTGTTTGATTTTGAAACGGAATAGAAAAGCGCAGTTTTCGTTGTGAACTTTAGAGCTGCAGCCCCGAAACGATTTGTGGGAATGTGACTGTAAACTGTGCGCAAACTTAACTCCCAAGCTTCCGGAAGGGACAATATCATACATCATGATGACGAGAAGTAAGAACAGAGATCACTCCTTAATCGCATTAAAAAATTAAATCATGACTTCGCTTTGGTTGATTCTACATGTCTCGGTAGGGAACACTAAACTCAAGAATAGTAAATGCAAGGTCGGTTCTGTTATAAGCTCCTTTCAGTTCAGTTTTCTCCTCCAGTTCAGTTTTGGATTTATTCACACTTGAAACCAAACAATATCAGATAATACTAAAATGTTCATTCAGAATAAATAAAATCTGAAATAAACATAGCCAGAAATATGAGAAAATGTAGAAATAATAAATAAGTTCACGTCGTATTAGTTTTTCCTAGGCATTGTATATGTTCTGTATTAAACTACAAGTATATGTAATGAAAAGAGTTCCGATGTTCCCGTTCCGGTTGAGGTGATCAACTGTTCTGTTACGTCTGGACAACAGATTCTGTGAAAGCTCTTTCTGTGAACGCTCTCCGATGTGCCGGTGACGCTGCGTCGAGGGCAGTGATGCCGACGTTTCGACCATCGTATTCTGGTCTACTTCAGGGCAGGGCTGGAAGGGCCGTCACTCAACCGAGATCTTTCACGTGACTGGCTACGGAAGCCTACGGTTGCATTTAGCAGACTTCCTGTGCACATCATGAAATGTGGCTGAGTGATTGGTGTATCTGACGCAATGTCTCGTGTGTGACACAATGCCTCGCAATGTCCCCTCTGGGAAATGAAGAGAAAAAATATAATTTAAGAGAATTGTTAAGATAAACTTGAAAACGAAACGAAATGTGTAATTCTTCATTACAACTGAACTTTGTAATTCTTACTAAATCACTGACTAGTCGGGTCTGCTAAGACTAGTAGGAACCGGAGGCTGTTTAAGTTGTCAAACTCACCAATTATTCTTACAGTATAAATGTTAAGTATGTTACTAATAAGTATATTCATTAGCATTACATCAGAAAAGCATAAAAGAAAAATAAATATTATAAGAAAGTAATCGCGTTTCAGATTAAAAAATTAAAAAGGAGTTTGGTATAGTAGAGCCTAAAAATATTTTCTTTCTGTGCGTTTTAAACAGAAACAAACTATGCAAGTTTTCAAATCTGTGTTCTTTACATTTTCAAGTCGAGAACATTTTTAGCCGCATCACAAATCATTTTAAAGAAACGCATTAGGCAAAAATACCACGAATAATAATGTGCCTTTGAATCATTGCAAAACACTGCGATAAGAATACGGGAACAAGTTTATTTATATTAATATTTTAAATTACAGATTCTCCGCGTTATTTCGTATTACATCTGTTACTGCAAGTGGTCATCATAAGGTAGGTACCTTGTCGTAGCTGGTCGCAGTTTCGAGAAACGGTGAGTATAATCGGCTGAAAGAATGGGAATAGTATGAAGCCGAAAGTATGGTAGTAGCTTTCGAAATGAACCTTTGTATACCCGTAAATTTCCGCTGCTCGAGGTCATGACTTCTTGGCTGTCCGGGTGACGCCGCGTCGTTAGCTGAGGGGCCGACGTTTCGCCTGTCATGTCGCAGGCTTGGTCACTACCGTAAAGAAGCCTGCGGACAGGCAAAACGTCGGCGTCTCAGCCAACGACGCGGCGTCACCCGGACAGCCAAGAAGTCATAAACCTTTGTATCTTTATTTAATGATGCTTTTAAAATCCAATTAACAGCTAAAAACAATAAAATCAATTTAATAAATTAATTTTCTAATCTCCGCTTATATGCTTGTCTCTCATATGCCTTTTAAAAATTTTACTTCATTCAAATTCTACTTTCCACAGGTTTGTTTCACTGTCTCTTTAAATGACCATGTGAAGTTTGGTTAGAATTTGAAATAATGAATTCCTCGCAAATAATTATAATTTTTACTTTTAGTTTTAAGTCGAAATATCTGAATATTTTCTCAAGCTGCAAGATATCTCTACAATTATCTACACCCCAATAATTTCTAAATGGTTTACATCTTCCCAGAGATATTTAATGATAAGGAAATTTTTAAAAAAGAAATATAGCTTTTCACTTCCACTCTGAAAAATTAACGAATAGTACTAGTATTCCATATATTTTCTTATATTAATTGTAACAATTATGCGGAAGAACAGGTAGATAGGATCAGAAGGATAGGATGGTAGGAAAAATATTTCTCCATGTAACAAAATTTTTTACTTTCCCGTATACCTACGTATATACGGAGTAATAATATACGTAGCATAGGGAAAGTAATGTATTACGGCGGAAAATCGATTTCGAGATTTCAACGGAAATACACGTTTTGAGGTCCCCTGGTACCGAAAAAGTGTTTCTTCAAATTTCTTGTAAGAATATAGTAGCATACACTTATAAACATGGCATAGGTCCGATTTTCACGGTTATGTCTGAATTTTCGAAAATTTCAAAAGTATGAATTTTTTCCGGTGTCTTTTACTACGAAATTAAAGATACAGATTTGTTTCTTCAAATAAAATTAGTTCTCCATAGTGAGCTCTTTCATTAAGGTCATGCACATTTTTTTAAAACGTTTTGTAGTCTTCGCGCAATATTGTGTGAAATGCGTTCTATTTAAAAAAAATACAAAAGCAAAATTTTCTCAATAACGCTTAATTTTTTTTCAAAGTTTTTGAACGTATAATGCTATTACACTCTTTAATATGAAGTAAAGTTCATTTCCTTTTTTTTATTTCGAAAATTTACAGAAAAGTTTTCTTTAGTTCTCTGACGCACTTATTATGCACATTTTCAGCATTTACTAGGCTGTCCGGGTGACGCCGCGTCCATGGCGAAGGTGCCGTTTCTGCGACCTAATGCAGGATTACGCCCTGACGAAGGTCGCAGAATGGCGACCGAAACGTCAGCCACTTCGCCATGGACGCGGCGTCACCCGGACAGCCTAGTAAATACTGACCCCGGCCGCGGAAGCCTACGCTCTCACATTTTCAGCAATTTGTACACACTACTGTTTTTGTGAGTTACAGCATTAGTGCGGCTCCAGGTTAATTTATTTTCAGATACCAACAAAAGTCCGCCATCATGTTCATGTCCCAGGGACCTTGATACATCTGTTCCATCGTTCTGATGTCATTTGATGATTGTCTCCTTGGAGATCTAGTTTCTCACTATAATCCCCACAATTGTTGGGAAAATAATTTAGATGTGAACTCAGAAAAATCTATTTTATATGCGATCTCTCATATTCTTGAAGGTAGTCAGGTAACTTCGAATCATAGCTTCACATTCGGGACTTCGTTCCTTTCTAAGAAATTGTTTTACATTATACTGTGAAATCAAACCAATCTTTCCTTTCTGTTTCATTCATAATCTTTTCAAACTCGGGATCATGCATTAATCTCCTAATTTGGGGGCCATCAAAAATACCTGCTTTCAATTTTTCGTCACTGATGTGTGGAAATGTCTTTATTATATAAAGAAAAGCTATATTTTATTTATTCATTGCATTAACGATATTTTTTTGTTAGCCCTAGTTTTATGTGGAGAGGTGGGAGAAGCAGTTTTCGCGGATCAATCAATGGGTTGGCAATAATAGAAACAATAGTAGAAAAAATACCGGGTGTGAATTTTTTTTCGAGATGGTCCTTCTTGAATTGTAAAATGTTTGGAGTATCCCCAACAATCTAAGAAACAAAGACAGCAGGGATATTTCGTGTAACGTCTATATCCCGAATAATAGTGAGATAACCTGAAAAAAATGTTAAACACATTACTGTTTCGAGAAGATTTTCATCCTCATTAGTAAATTCTACTATAAAATTATTTTTGCATTTTCTATTCATGTTAATTGTTGAAATTTATGTATCTTTAACATGTACTATAAAATTCTAGTAATTAAAATAATCTGCCTGAAAAAAATGGAAATATTGGATTGTAGAGTAAAAAACTAGATCTGATACGGAAATACCGATTGCAGATTTGAAATCAGCGCAAAAAACTGATTAAGAAACAAATAAAACATTACAGACGTTATTAATGACGCAGACTAGTGTAATCAATCTAATGGAAAATAATTACAAACTACCACTGCTTTTGTGTGTCCATAGAAACGGTGTCTCGAGGAGCAATCTGTCCTCCCCTGTCCAAACCTTCCGGAACAAAATATGTATGGCATTCTTCATCATCATAGAGCATCATTAACAAACTAAATAGTGTTGATATGCATTTTCTGTCCTTTTAATATCAAAGTTTAGACATTTTACTTGTAAACTCTCAACGTAAAAGCTTTGGCAACCGTGACGTGTGTGCGCTTGGTCCGTTGGTGAAGTGTTCTCAGAAAACAAGGCGGGGGGGCCAGCGGCTGCGATAAGCCACACCAAACCGTGGGACCGACTTGCGTTGTGGCAGCTATGCTTTGCTTTGAAACGGCGCACTGGGGGCTGATAGAGCAACTTCGTGCCGCGCAGAGAGTAGAAAAGATTCATGAAGTACGTTTTAGGATTGATACTCATATATCTGCCCTCAGAGAATTTGTAAATCAGGATTTCACCGCAACGGCCGCTGACATAATTACCTTCTATTTTACTTTTTATTTGTGGGTACTTCGGAATCATCACAACCAATTTCAATCACAATGCCAATTTGCCTCTTTTTACGCCGTTTTTCAGCATACCTGCTTTATGGACAAGAGCCGAAAATATTTTGGTGATGGAGTAATAGAGAAACAAAAGGCAGGGCAGCTCCAGAAGGAGGAGCTCCAGAAAACACCACGCCAATGTCCTTTGTTCACAACACATTTCACATGGATCGGCCTGGAACTGAACTCGGGACCAAGCCGTGGAAACCGAGTAGTTTAATCACGTGCGTATGCCCGTGACGTATGTGAGTGGACGTGCCGTGTCGCGCTTGAGGTAACTCAGTGATTAGAAACCCAGGTAAAACCCAAAAAACCCAGTTCGGATTCCTGGTCGAGGTAAATAAATTTTTTAATAATTTGAAATAGGGCTTGTTTACCTTCGAGAATATGATTTGAAAAATGACTTTCAATGTAAACATTTGCATTTCAGAAACATAACACTTCAGATTCATGTAAATTATTTATTATTTAGAATATCAATGAATATATTAGTTCACGAAGCAAAATTAAAACACCAATAAAAAAGCAGCCCACTCACACTAACCATTTACATTTTTATTTCTGTGCAATGGTATTTTTGTGAACTACCATATTCAATTCTTGTAATGATCTTTGTAAATGATCTTTTGATAATTATTTCGTTAGGTGTTTTGAAGTTACCGATTAATAACGTCCCCATTCGTCAAATAACGTAGTACATTTCTTTCGCTTAAATATACTTTCTGCACAGGGGTATCTGACTACACAACGTGCATTGTATGATAATATGTATTAATTTGAGTTCGATCTACTATAACCTGTGATGGTAAGCGTCCACATACGTCAAATAACTGAGCATACTTCTCTTGCTTAAAAGGTTGTTCTGAACTGAGATGTTTGCGTGTTCGGAAAAGCCTTTTGAAGCCGGAGAGTTGTGGAATGGCACTGGAGTCGCACATCGAGATCTGCAACCTCCTTTTAACAATATGTATTGTATGATAATATGTATTAATTTGAGGTCATTCTACTGTAACCTATGAGGTTAAGCATAGACATACGTCGAATAACCGAGCACACTTCATTGGCTCCAAAATTCCTTTTGAACAGTGTTATCTGACGTGTTCGGAAGTAACTTTAGAGCCGAAGAGTTGTGAATCATTCAGCTTTACACAGATAGTTGTATTTCTTTTCTTTAATAATGAAAACAGGTAAGTATATGATACATTAAAATACTTTAACTACAAAATCACATCGGCTTCTACAACATGTTTGTAACAATATGTATTGTATGATAATATATGCTAATTTGAGTTACTTCTACTATAACCTTTGAGGTGAAGGCTAAGAACAGCCTAGATTGATTCATTTAAACCAGGAAAAGTGTGAATGTATATTAACATTTCCTGAATGTCTGCCAAATGAGTGAAGAGAAAAGAAGACAATTTTTTTGTAGACATTATATTTGGTTTTTTAAAAACATTTATACGTGTTGAAGAAGTCGACATGTTTAGGCAAGGAAGCATTGTACACCAATAAGTAAAGGGGGCTTCCACGGCATCTACTTGCAAATGAGCAGATACCAAAGGTTCAATCCTAGCAGAGATGACAACTTCTGCAGTGTGTTGAGTGATGTTGATCATTCACAGTGTCCGTCTAAGAGATACATGTATGTGTCCGTACGTTTCCATACAAAAGATACTGTGTGTGTAAAGAAAAGTGCTGTGTGCACAGAAAAATGCTGTGTTTCACGAAGCCACAATCCTATCTAAATATTTGAATAGATGGCTACAACACTACTATTTTTGCTACAACTGCTATACTTTCTCGTTTATTTTGTAATTTTTACGAATTATTATAATTCTAACCTCAGCCATAAAATGTTCCAATCACTTGCTAGTGTTTTGTCTTACTGGAATTTCAATTTAGGCACTGGAATTTCACAAAGACTTGCGTAAAGTGAGAAAAATACTTATATGATGCAAACAGATATTGTTCGCTGATACATCATCTGCTGAATAACGGTCTAAAATGGTATTCGAACGTTTATATCTCCTGCAATTATAATGTAGTAAGTTTTGCTACATTTGCCTGTACGTCTTTGAAGAGTTTCATAAAATGCGTCAGGATAGAATGTTCTGCCTTCTTCTCGTGCGTAAATTGATTGTACGGTTAGATGTCCTCTTCGAATTTGGAATTGTATTTCAAGTATCCTGTCTCTGTAATACGTATAGCGTACGTTTTGTGTGTTATAGTGTAAGTTACTTGTGTGTGTTTGTGATAGTTTCAGATGCCATAAACATAACGTCTCATGTTCAACGTTTTTAAATGCCAGGTTTAATCACTTTGTAACCTATTTAAAGTGACTAAAACGCAACTTTTCATGCATAATAGTACCTAAATTTAAAATTTTGTAATCTATTTTAAGGTGCTTAAATCATCGCTTTTTGCGCCTAAAATTCCGAGGTCGATTTATAACTAGAAAATAACAGTGTTTCTCAATAGCCAGAACGTGAGACTGAAGTCTATCTACATGACGGCTTCTGAGGTTCTCCCTTCAGGTATCCGTATCAACCACCGTCAGAATTCCAACCGCAGAGAGCGGGAGAGGTGGCTCAGGGCATCAACTGATGTTACTGCAGTCACTCTGACCAGGAGGACCTAGGTTTGAGTCCCGACGGTGGCGGCATTTTCGATACTAGCTTGTCGGCTAGGTTGAATTCAATCGCTGTCTGAAGGCGAATTCTAGCGGCCGGCTGCTCTGATCGGTAGTTGTTCGTGGTTTCACTCATCAACACCAAGCTAATGCCGGAGAAGTACCCTACCACACGGACCGCGTGACATTTCCTACCTCTTTCTCGTCCTATCCTCTCCCCTTGCACGCACACACACTAACACGAACTACAAATGTCGGGAGTCCTGTCGTGGGCGTAGAGCTTGTTCCAGTTTGGGAAGTGCCTTGCTTGTGGGAGATACCTGGTTGGGGAAAACCCCGCTAGCCGACGGTAGGTTGGCGCCGGATCTCTCCATACAGCGAGGGAAATATAACCGCCACCTCCTGTTCAAAAACGTAGTACACTTACGAGACAAATGACCCTGGTAGTTGACGTGGAATCAAACCTCCCGGCAAGTCGCAGTCCTTTTATGGAGCAAATTTAATTGAGAACCACTAAAATCACATTTTCTGGTATCGATAAACGAACAGTGTGTGGCACAATACGAGCTCGTTTCTAACGCACTGTGGCCCCATCCAAACAGTATATTTGTCATGTTTGAAGGAGGCACCGTGTAAGATCTGTGGACATTGCAGCATTTGCATTGATTTATATATTATTTTCTGTTTTCGGATGCATCAATTGCTATGGTGATATAATCGGATCTCGTAAGTGTAAGGCATGTTAACCCCTCTCCCGGTAGTAAGATGCGTGGTTTATCCCTCATGATACCTCTGCCATGGACCGCCCCAGATCCCGAAATGCGTGGTGTCCCAGTATTCGCCTAGAAAGCACTGAAAGCTATTGATTTGTGCAGTTGGATGCTACGTAGAGTGTCCAACACTACTTATCATGTGAATGTTGAAAACCCATCAACAACAATATTGGAAACATTGAAGTTCCCGGGTAGAGACGTATCATTGGCATCAGCATTTTCAGTTTATGTATTTAAACTTCTGAGAAATTGTAATGTTTTTATTTCACCTTGGTACCATTACAACTCGAGTCACATTTAAGCACTAACAGGATAACCCCCATGAATAAACGATGGTGTGGTGTGAAAAAAATTAGAGTCTGCGAGAAATGTTAGAAAGTGGTGAGTGTAAATGCATGCTTTATTATTAACCAGATGGAAGACCGGAGCGGGTCTTAGTGAAATGTGTATCTGAAGAAGATTAGAGAGGAAGATTACTGTGGAAGATTAGCGAAGAAACTAACGATCACGATAAGCCATGGAAATTTAGTGCAACAACCGCCTACTGATTAGGAGGAAGCGAACCACAACAGTAGGCATTTAGATTTCTGTGTTTTGGTGCAAGGCACACCAGTGTGGTTTTTCATAGCATTGGTGATTCTTGTATCAATCCATAGATTTCTATAAAGACTACGATCTCAGCATGACAGCAATATCTTCTGCACGTGTTCTACGGTCGTGCACCATTCTACAAGCAATGTACATTTGACTTTGTGACGTTCCAACCGCATTTGCAGCACCAGAAATTCGAAGATTCTACGGAAATGCTAAGTGAGCAAAGAAAGAATACTCGTAGTACATACAATTGCACTAACATGCTTGTCAATCTAACTTGCACATAATGGTACATTTCAGTCATTAATATAATAACCTTTTATAAGCCATTGTTGGACAAAAAAATCAAATTTTGGTTGATACGTTTACTTCCACCAGTCTGTGTACTTGAGAACCGCTGATCCGTCAGTACGGGACTCTAGAAAGTGGTTTTCTTTAAATTTCGAAAACATGGTAAGTGCAAAATATCAGGGGTTGTCTAGTTAGTTAAAATATTGCTTGATTGTATATGTTAGTATGGGACAATACTAACTGTTGAGTATTTCAATTTTTGGTGGTTAAAGTACTTGGATCCGTGTTGTCTTTGACAGCAGTGTAAAAAAATTAAAATTGAATGGAAGTGAAAAATGATAAACAATATAGTTGAATAAAATAATTTAATGTTGTCATTGTTATGCCTAGAAATCAATTTTTGTTGTGTACTATTACTTCCACGCGGCTGTTTTTTTAGGAATCGCTAATGCGCAAGTCTCGCAAGTACGACATACATAGTGAATGTCCCATTTACAAGACAGGGATTTTGTTCTCAAGTTCCCCTCAGCTAGTAATATCCCAATTATCTAGGCGGTATTATGTGAGGATATGTTTGGTTAATTGATTGATTAGTGTTTCCGGGCGCATCAACTGCTAGGATCAATAGTTCCGTAAGTGTAGTGCATGTTTTATGTGTTTATGTGTAGTGCAGGTGGCGGTGAATGGCGAAATCCGGCGCCGACCTATGAGAAGCATAGCAGTGTTTATGAGACGCATAGCAGTGTTTCCCCAGGGAGGTATTCTTTCCCCAATCAGTGCCTCTCACCAGCGGGGCACTGACTTAGTCAGGACAAGATCCAAGTTTACGACTGATCTTCCGACATGTGTGGTAGTGTGTAAGTAAAGAGTGAGGATAGGGCAAGGTAGAGGAAAGAACGATCGCGCGCGGTCTCTGGCCCTTTCTTAGGGTACTGCTTCGACATTCCCCGGACTAGATAGGAAAAACCAGGGAAAACTTCTGATCAGAGCAGCCGTTCACTAGAATTCTCCTCCATTTGGCTGCTGAATTCGACCCACCCCTCTCGCTAGAGTCTCGAATCTTGCCAACGTCCACTCTCGATCGGACGAGAGTCCTCCTTCCGGTAGGCGGCACTTCTGTGATATCAGCTTATGCCCTGAGCCACATAAATTGGTTACTTCCCTTCCAGATATCAATCACAGCTAATATTGTGAGAATTATCTGGGCCGGTACAATGTGTGTATGTGAGGATATAACTGAGAAGAATATGTACGTTTACTGAAGGGATGTAATTTGGCCGAGTAACATTTGGGCTTTTTATGGTTTATTTAAGGTCGCCTTAACTAAGAGAGGCATTAGCGACCACTATTGATTAAAGTTAGGGGTATCTGTATACTATATGAAAAGATGTGATGATTTTGAGTGAAATGACGAATAAAAATTCAACTATACTCGCGGAAGGACTCCAAAACGCGATCCTTCGGTCCATGATCAGCACGGCAGTACTACTTTAGCGACCTCGGATACCCGGACCCACTTTTGGGAGTTTGTTACATATCAAAAGCATATTATTTTCGGATATCTACAGATCCGTCTGAGTTTAAACCTGTGAACACAATTTTGGAAGCCATGGTACCTGTCCCCAAATCTCAGAAATCACCATTCGGTCACTGTAAATACGTCGTACAAGGAGAAGACAATTTAAAATATTATTTGAGAACTCTGAGAAAAACTAGTCGCTGCGACAGAGAAACGGTCATAGGTCCTTTGAGCGTACAAAGCTCCGCATGGTTAGTACGAGTATGGTTTTCGCTGCTGTGATATCTCCACTCGCAAGCGAATCAGTCTGCGCGAGGCTAGTGGCGATATTTTGAGTCGTCACTCGCTCTTCTGTCCTTTATTAAAAATTTTGCACCTACAAAATGTCCGTGTGCAAAAGTGAATCCCAATAAACTATCAAGAAAGCGACAACATTGGTGCATTGCTTTACATCTATGACAAAAAGCCTAGTAGCTGAATTTGTTGGTCGACGTTTGGTCAACATCGGTGCCGATATACATCGTACTGACGATTGCATCATTCTCGTCAAAACAGGTATTTTTTCAAAAGTGTCAAAAGCCTGAAATGGAATGGTAAAAAAGTGAATAGTCCACGGAAACACATGACAGGGACTTACCAAATTCTTGTAAATTGATCTCGGCGACAAAGTGCGTCGAAAACGTTATTTCGTCGTTCTTGAGGAAAAATGACTAGGCGGATGGGATCAAGTAACGGAATTTTCTGACACACACACGTCACACGAACACGTGACAACGATCAGCTGTCTGGTAAATTGATTCTGGCGCAGCTTCGATACCGACTTTCGTCCAATGCGAAGGGAAGTTTTTAAGGAAATAAGTACGTAATATTTTCAAAAGAATTCTTTCCGCATCGGCCTAACTTTAACAAATTATTTTGACAGTGGTCACTTTGAAAATGTATTTAAATAATAACTCGATTTAATACTTTCAATCGTTCATGAACTCTCAGAAGGTCGAAGGCGTTTTTGTGACCAGGGAAGGAGGAAACGTTTTACTAACAAAAACACAGAAAAAAATCCACGAAAGTTTTAAAATAGTAAAAGGCTTTATTAACTCAATCAATCACCAACGTCTTAAGTTTTCTCTATCAACGAGTGAACAATTGTGCCCAGGATCAGTTCATTGGGTAAAATTTAAAATTAAAGACAGAATTAATTATTCAATGAAATTACAGCATCACAATAATTGCTTAAAAATATTAATTATCTGCATTACCGAACGGCGTTGCGCGGCGCGCAACTGCAGCGTTCTTCTTGGTGTAGCCCGACAACCAAGCGCGCTAGTGTGAGATGCCCGGAGCGTAAACAATCATGATCATCGACTTAGTGTAATTCTTCTTTATATATTAGAATATTCCATCAGGCAGGGTAATCTGGCGTGCGCGTTGTGGAGGGGGGCAAGTATTATGGGCTTTCCAGCGTTTCAAAATGTTTAAATTTATTTTCTTGTGTTTAATGTGTGTGAACAGAAGTGCGTATCGTACATCACAATAATCGCATGTCACAATAATCGCACGTCATAATAAGTGTACGTCACACGATTCTTTTTGTTAGAAGGGTATCTGACGTGCGTGATGGGGGCCTCTTATACTAAGAGTTAAGGGCTTTCGAGCATTTTGAAATGTTTTAATTTATTTTGTCAGATATAATGTGTGTCAATAGAAATGCGTATTGAATGTCACGATAATTGTACATCACATAATTCTTTTTATTAGAATTTTCCACCAGGCATGGTATCTGAAGTGTCTGATGGGATATCTAGTAATAAGAGCTATGTATTTTCCAGCATTTCAGAAATGTTCCAAAGCATTTTATTTTTAATGTGTATGAATGGTAATGCGTATGAATGGCTATGTGTATCGTGCGTCACAATAATCAAACTTCAATTACTGATGTCTACATTAACATTGTCGTGAAAACGGAAAATCGCAGAGAAAGCAGAATACCGGTAACGTATTAATGACGATTTATTTCTCTGCTTCCGACTTGCTTTTCATCGTTCTGCGACGCACGAGCTACTTGCCCGACATGGAAGCCAAGTGCTCCTAGGATCACGAGCAACATCCCCTGACTCAGCACCCTATTTTCCCTACCAATACAGAAATAGTTGTACACCATAAGATGAAGTGGCGTGAGGCACGGAATAGTAGCTTCATACGAAAATATGTTTGCCTTATTTGTTCCATCAATCTATCAAGATTTGAATTTTGCGTATATTTACATTATTTATTAATATTTCATGATTACTTTCATTTTAATTTCTGCCTCATATATTGACATTTTTGTCAAGGAGCAGGAATGTGTTCGAATGGCAAATTCTTTTCTTATTTCTGTTTTGTGTTGTGTTATTAAATTATCCAATTATGTATTAAATTTATCAATATGTGAAAGAAATTAACAAGCTTCTATAAGTTAACAATTCTCGCTGACGGACGAACATCCTTTTTAACAGTCAAGAATCTTTGCCTGTTAAATGTCGTAATCTGCATGTAGAAAGTTAATATTATTATATCACTCACGATTAGAAAATCGAGATACTTTTGATTCAAAATATTTAATTTTACTCTCAATTGATAATATAAAATTACCAAAAGATGCACCAAAATTTACCAAATATTACCAACAGATGTACCAGTTCGTAGCCTAATTCACAATAATCCAATAGAGAAAAAGGAGCACTTGCATGTTCGGCGTAACTGTAACTATCGCAATGTCCGCAGCGCACTCGATCTCCATCGAAAACTACTCTGTTCTTCCGGGCGTGAGGCCGCTCGTTATCGTCGCGGCTGTCGTCGCAGCTGGCCCAGAGTTGCTCCAGTGGCTAGCTGTCTTGTGGAGCGGATTCTGCCTCGCTGCTCTGTCGTCTTTCACCCGGCAGTGGGAACGTTGGGTTTATCCGACGCAGCGACATCTTTGAAGCCGTCTTTCAAGTGAGTGAAACTTTTTCCCAACTTCTCAACCAGTCTACCTTTAAACTGAATCTTCCTGAACAGATGACGACCATTAGTTTACGTTTATCAAAAAAACGTGGTGTGCTAATTCCAGCGCAAAGTTGTTGATGTGCCCATCTGCCTTAACGTTCCCGTTTACGTGTCTTTTTTGCAACATGGTAAGCTCATCAAAGAGTCGTTGTAATGCATTAATTCCGAAGGATATAGAATTAATAAACAAAGACTTTTAGAAAATTATAATTATTTATCAAGTAATGATGAAGTTGCTGATCCATTATTTGAACGGGAAATTTGCACTATCCAGTTCCTAAACAAAAAATTGAAGAAGCTGAACCTGAGAATCAGGAAATGAAACCTTCTGTATCTAATGTATTAAAAAAGACCTCAGAAGCCGTCATGTAGATCGACTTTAGTCTCAAGTTCTGGCTAGGGAGAATCATTGCTATTTCCCAGTTATAAATTGACCTCGGAATTTTCGGCACAAAAAAGCCATGATTTAGGCACCTTAAAATAGGCAACAAAATTATAAAATTAGCTACTATTGTGCATGAAACGTTGCGATTTATTCACTTAAAGTAGGTTACAAAGTGATTAAACCTGCAATTTAAAAATGTTGAACATGAAAAGTTATGTTTCTGGCATCTGAAACTCTTCACAAACGGATTCAATAAGGCACATTTTAGGTTCCACCTAGGGGTACATAACCTTGATGTTGGTGGTGCAGCATGAGTATCCCCATTACCCTGAGAGCTAAGCCGGTGCGCCGGTAGCGTAGGTACTGGTGGGGCTTCCCTTGCCTTAGAGGTCGAAGGAGAGGGGTCAGACGTACAAGTACCCCAGATGAGGATGCTGAAATATTTATGATGAACTTGAAATAAATATATATTTTATTATATAATTATTTGATATCTATTATTATAAATTATATATATATATATATATACATTGTATAATTTATATTATTATATTTATTAAATATAATTATTAATTAATATATATTAAATATATTAATATAGTTATGTTTTAATTGTGTATATTGTATATACATTGTATAATTTATTATTTTGTTTTATAAAATATTCCTCTGTATATAAATTTACAATTTGAAGCGTTTGAAAGTCTCTCTGTTACAGGAAAACAACCTTGAAGAATATTCTTAACATCCGTTGATACAGTTTTATGTGATTTTACAGTTTCTAATATTATGGATAAACATCATATATCCATAACATCTGACATGGTACTGTTCTTTTTTTCTAAGGCCCACATCGTACAGGGTATTTGACATGTACGATGGGTGTTTTAGAAACGAAGCGCTGTAAGTAAGAATCTCCATGCAGGAAGCCTGACATCGTCTTTGGTCGTGCCGCGTGAGCGATCGAGGCCTGGGATCGCTTGTATCAAAAGACTTGAGCTTTACCCAGACTCGTTGTTCTCTGCGGCCGATCGACATTCGTGAAACCGAGCCCGCGGTCCGTATCCCGCTCCCTGGACGAGACAAACTCTGGGTCGGTACGCTACAATTGCGTAATTGAGCCTTGTTCGACTCGGGGACTTCTGAGAAATATTGTCGCTTAACGGTCCAGAACATATTCTGCCTTAGAGGCGTTCAGGCATAATCCAACGGATGGTAGCTTCGAAGAACCAGCCGCTCGGCCGACTGCGCAAATCAAATGTAGTATTTTTATGTCCATTACAGATTCTTCCACATGAACAAGGAAGCATCTTCAAACTATGTGGTACATGAAAGCTGTGCGAGGATATGAATAATTTCTACGATTACGAATTGGATAATAGTTTTATTTTGTCCCCAAGGAATATAGAAAAAGTTATGTAATGCTGCGCGAAGTAACGGCGAATTTTTGGCAGAAAACTCCTATTATAAGGCCCAGATATTATCCCTCCTATCATATCTATCCCTATACTCCTATTATAGGGCCCAGTAACGAAAAAGTGCATATATCCAGTGGCTAAATTTATTTCATAAAATTCTCTAACAAGTGATGTAGCCATAATCTATGTTTTTTTTGGGGGGGGGTCCTTGATACCGAAACATCGAATGACGACAAAACGTCTGCTGTTTGTCCAACTGCCTGTGAACAGCTTGCGGCTGAACAGTTCAACCGATTTTGTGTCTTTGAATTTGAAATTGATATTTTAATTTTGGCATACTTTACATGTTGTCCCTGGAAAATTTTCAATTTTTTCCAGAAATTGCGCCAACGGTTTTTTATTCGTTTTTTTGTGATGTGAAGGAAATGTTGGGTTCTTTTGGATAATGAAACAAGTTACGTGTGGAATGTTCAACCGTACACTGGTAATCAAGAAGGGCAACCTGAAGAACAAAATATGTAAGCGAAAGTTGTGTTAAAAATTTCTTTACTTCCGAAGTGTCACTATATAACTTGTGATTTTTTTTACATCACATCAACTGGATCAGAAGCTTCTGGAACGCGACATCACTCTTGTTGGAGCAATTCGCGAAAACAAATCTATACCGCTGAACTTCCCTAGACAAAAGGCACGGAAAGCTTCTATTCTTCTTTTGCACTTGTGAAAGACCCAGCATCAGTATCGTATGTACCAAGAAAGAAGTGTTGTTCTTCAAAGGACACTTTACTAGGGTTACCATACGTCCTCTTTCCCTGGATACGTCTTCTTTTTGGAATAAAAAAAGCTGTCCGGGGGAGATTTTACAAGAAAGGACGAAATTTCCCTTTTTTTAATTGGAAAGGGGGTACTACAACTTTGAAATACAATCTAGACGTGTGGCGTACAAATGATACTGCACATTTTTCAACTTTTGTCGAGTCCCCATTATCATAGTATTTCATTGTTGTATAAATAAATCACATTTCGCTTTAAGTGTCTCGTCTAAGGACTGCTTGAATCAATATATCAACTATATCTATGAATCAATATATCAACTATATCTATATTTACATAATTTTCTCGATGAAATGCGCCAGTGCTGCCATCCGCTGGTACAACATATTGTACAACGTATTGTGTGATAGAGCTGGGTATAGATGCTGTGCCCTGTGGTGTTTATAGTATTCTGCTGGCGTGTGGAGTTAATGCTGTTTATAAGTCAAAAAAACCTTTTCATGTGCAGGATGTCAAAAAACCGTGTCAAAAAACATTCTTAAAACATCAAAGCGTTTGCAGCAAGTTCAAATCAAAGTATTAATTATTGATTAAGATTTCATCATCCATCGCATTCTTCTAGTATGATAATGGAAAAGACAATGATAATTAAGTAGACCTACTGTGTTATTATGAAAGACATGGTAATGAAATAAGTATTTATTTTGTCAGTGTAAGCACGTTTTTCTTTAAGAAAATTCGATTATTATATTAAAACATATTATAGGTAGTGTCCTCTTTTTTATGAGAAATGTCCTCTTCTTCCATAATGGAAGTATGGTAACCATATACTTCACAGTAATGTAAAATGCTGCGAGTTTGAAGAAAAGAAACCATAAATAATAAACACGTATAATTCTACGAAAGAAGCTGCTGATACATTATGATTATCAGTTCTTATTTCTTAAGAAACGAAGGTGATGACCGCTTGTTGTTTTATTTAACAAATTAGAAATATCTTGCATCAATTAATATGTTTTGTTCACAAAGACAAATCCAGATTTAAAAAAAACTTTTATCACAAAATAAAACGTTTTGTACAAAACGTAGGGGAATCTTTCGTAAAGCTGTTGGTGAACGTAGAACATTCCTGCGACGAACTTCAAGTAAACTCTTATTGAAAACAAAAGATCAGATGAATAATTCAACACTTCGAATTCAGTTCTGTTAGATTGTACTTGAAATTGGCAAAAATTGTTCTTCTTCTTCATATTATTATTATTTTTTTTTTCTTTCAAATTGGCCATCATGGGGCCATGCGATATGTGCATCACACTGGTGCTCAGACTTGATTATCTGGGTTGCTGTCCGCTATTTTTCTATAAGGGAGAATCAGCACTATAATGCTGATTCCATTTTTAGACACCGAGGTTGTTAGCTCAGAGATGCGGGATGAAATTATTATTATTATTATTATTATTATTATTATTATTACTACTATTATTATTATTATTACTATTATTATTATTATGAGTGATACGGAGCATACTGAGACACAGACAACAAACATGCCCAAGGCGGGAATCCAAATCGCGATCCTTTGGTTCGAGACCACCACTTCGCTACTGCCTTAGTGATATGGGCCATCGGATTAGAAATTGTTTTTCGCGCATCAGCCTTCATGTGGCCACGCAATACGTGCATCCCACCGGAGCTCAGCCATGATTATCGGTGTAGGTGCACGTTACCTTTCTACTGGGGGAATCAGCATTTTTTACAGCCCATAGTTGTACGTCCTCGGATTATTATTATTATTATTATTATTATTATTATTATTATTATCATTATTATTATTATTATTAAGAGCAAGGACCTCCTTCCTTTGCAGGGAATGTTGAATGAATTGATAGGCTGAAAGGGCTAGGACGATGGGGTGGGATGGTGGGAGGTGATTGTGGCATTTTTGCACCATGCCAGCATTCACATTATGAACCAGGGAAACCACAAAAGCTCGGTTGAAATGTAAGTTCGCAGTTTTGGCATATTGTTGGTCGTTTCATCATTCTATAGGTTTAGGACAGATCTTCCATAGCGTTACATAAACAACGTGACAAGAAGACACTTCACTATATATATATTTATATATTTGCATTTAAATACAATTGTACTCATTCATTATAATTTTAATTTCTCTTATTATGTAGTCACTTTAGGACTGTCGGTTATTAAGCACGACTTCCCATCGGTGTATTCCTTTTCGTTTTCGGTTTCCGGCTTCGTCCCTCCTGACCTGCAGGGTTGTTAAGTAGTAGGTCAGACGTGACTCTGACAAAAGGAAAATGCATTTTCCTGCTCTTAAATAAAATATTGTTTTCGAATATTTCACCAAAATATATTTTTATGTATAGTCGTGCATTAAAGTTTCACGGAATAGAACAATAAAAACCTCTCGAAATTTTCCGGCAACTCCTGCTTCGTAGTTTGTGTAATTTCCCTAAATGTTGTGGAACATCCAAATCGATCTCATTTGATATATTGCTACTGAAGAATCATGACGGTGTCCTCTGAAGAAACAGAACTCTAATTATAATTCCGCGGATGAATTCAATAAAGGTTGAACCGCGAAGTACCGTCTGGTTTAGCGTACTGTGTTTTGCGGGTCGCATGCAGGTCTACTTGATACAAATCTGTTTTATGCAGAACAGGGATGTAATACCATCCCTGCAATGCCATATTTATGCAATTTTGTGTCGGTATTTTTTTGTACAAAATCACGATATGAAGGCTTGAGAATGATATATAACGAATGTCAATTTTTAGGGACTATAATACATAATGAGTGTAGGTAAATATAACACATAACCAGTATTGCCACTTAACGTCATCCAACGCCCTAACCACGACATATTTATTTTGCCTAATCACCTTCAACCTTCAGGATACTTGACATGTCGGTGGTAGGCGATGAGATATGAAAGCGATAAGCACATTTCAGATAGTCATAATATTTCCATTTTTCAGAAATGCTACTGAATGAGTTAAAATATAGTCAAACAACAATATTTTATGTTTGCTATTATCATTATTATAATATTATTATTTGATGATATTATTATTATTATTTAATAATAATATATTATTATTATTATTATTATTTAATAATAATAATATATTATTTAATAATAATAATATATTATTACCGTATCGGCCATTTTTGACCTCACTGCACGACTCAGCCCAATCCCTCAGTAAGACAAGGTTGTTACTGCTTGAAATATGAATAATGGGTATGATTATGAATAAAGGTAATGTATTTGTATGGCTCTCGCGGTTTATCTCACTGGTCAGCGAGCTCTCTTTCTATGGCGCGGCCCCGGGTTTCATTCCCAGTCGAGCAAGATTATCGCGTGAGTTTTTCTTGCAATACATGTATGTCCCAGCATATGTTCCTGTTTGACAATGAGAAAACTCACTTCTTAGATTGAGAAGATCAGAATCCGGCGTAGGAGAGTCTTCGTGCTAACCTCACTTACCGCCTTAACCCACGGCCGAGAAGCCGGGACGAAGCGGTTAGGTCATGGCTCGTACGCGGGCTGTCGTACCAAGTACAAACAGGAAGTATTTGCACCAAAAAATGAGGCTATATGTAGTGTGAGCGTCTGCGCGATATTTTGTCCTTATTAATGCCTTATTTTACGTGGTGAGACACGGGCCATCAGGCCCGCTCTTCCGTCTGACCACGCAAATTTCGCTACGCTCCTTTTACTAACTAGCAGAGGAAGGAGGTACTTCTTGGGCGAGAAACAGGTGATTTAAATTTAGCTCAGAGGCGTCATTTAGTCTTGAGGATCTTTTACATGCAAGTAAATCTACTAGCATGGGACACCCGGCTTTACTTCCCCTCCGAAGGAACAAGTAAGTACGAAGGATTTTACTGTTACACCATCCGCCGCATTTTCCTCTGACTGCGACCACCGTGTTCCGGCAGTGAACAACGAGGCCCCTGCCATTGAAATAATGTTGGCAGCAGTCTCTCGTTAGTTCCTACGAGGAGGTTGAAGGGATGGGGAAAGGTCTTGCCATGCTCTGCTGGGGACCGTTACTGCAGATTGGAAGCCGCTCGGAGGGGCACAGTGCGAGCCCAGAGCGTGGCGGTACGTGTGTGACGAAAGGTACAATGGCGAAATGCTTAGTGTGTTCGAAAGAGCTTCAGTATGTTGAAATGTCCAACCTAGAGATGCATTACACAGCTTTGCGATCCGGAAAAACCTGCGATATGATACTAATTCTGAGAATTTACATAACTTATAGCCATGAAATGAGTAAAGAACTTGGCAGATTGAAGATTATGGAGAAGATACTGACAATCACAAGGATTTACATTCTCAATAGTCAAGCCTGGGATCCAATTTTTACACGAGACCCATACCTATAGCATACCTATTTGTTATCTATGTGTTAACATTAATTATTGTTTCAGAACGAACTACTATAATATACTGTAACGGGTCATTACATGAAAGGAATATAATTGGTAATATTTGTTGATTTCTCCCCATGTTAATTTAATCTTAATTTATTTGTATTTGATTTTCTGACACTTTCCCAGATTCAATAAATTTCTCCCAATGTTACTTTCCTGTTTCTGCCAAATCACCCCCCTTGACTGTCGTAACCGGTTCACTTCGTCACCATCTTCACAGTTCCACGTACAAATATCGGTATACGTACGCGCTTGTATCAATAAAATTACGTCAATGATTGGATCCATTGACTAATTTATTACTTCGTTACGCTTATCATGCAATTATCCGCGTTTTGATACCTTCAAAAACGTTTTCAGTTCAGCTTCGAACTCCTAATCACTCGACTCAAATATCTTTTTCGCAGATCTAAAACCTCAAAGTTTCTATCGCCATCCAGCCCCAGCTTCATCTCCTTGTTTTTCATTCATCGCGACAGTGTATTATCATCAACAATAATATGGCGCGAACTGTCCACAGTCGCGTCTTTGTCTGGTCTGCTTATCTTGAATCTTTGTATCGAATTCTCTCTATTCCTATTGGTCGAATTAGTTAGCAAGAGGCCACCACGGAGTAAAGACGGTTACCCTAGAAGAGCAGCGGAAAGGCTAACTATGAGAAATAACGGAAGTGAGATGGCTAATACTATGAGCTAGTCAGGAAACATGCACTTCGTAATTTATTTCCTATAAATTTTAAGTTTGTAAGAAAGACTACAAATATTCAAGTAAACTGCCAATTATTGGACCTTTCTCAAAGATTTTCACCGATTGACATCAGAAATCAAAATATTGTCACCTAAGTTTCTAGTCCATAGAGCTAATTGCAATCCTCTGATAAACTTTTTAGATAATTCATTTTTTATTTTTGTTAATGTTTGTACCTTATGACCAAAGACCTGAGAAGAAAGAGCATTGCAATTTCTAGCAATAATGTGCATAACTTTTTGTTTAAATATCATTGTTCCCGTGTTCACGAGTTAAGCTGGAACACGCACACATATATACGAACATATCCATTAGTTGTTTTGTATATTAGTATTCTCGACATTGGATACATTTGTGAAGCAATTAGTAGTGTCACTGAACGTCTACCAAGACTCTCAACATTGCATATTTCTTTTTTCCCCATCACCTCCAATCTGCAGGACACTTGACATGTCGGTGGACGGTGATAGGCTATGGAAACGATATGCACATTTCAGACAGCCATAACATTTCCATTCTGCCGGAATCCAACTGAATGAAATAAAATAAAGGCAAGTAAACAAGAATTCAAAGTGCAAGGATATTATATTCACTCGTTTCCTTTTGCGTATTCCATACCTTTCATTTTCCATCATAGAAACGTTAATATGAATATTTTTTAGCACGATTTTGGTCATATTATGTATAGATTTGCAGTTTTCAAATATTATCTGTCTTTTTAACATTATGAAAGTTTAGGAGAAAATTTGCATTGGGTTATACAAATAATATGAAATGGCAATCAAATATTTAAAGTAAATATGAATTTAAATACAAATGTACACATTCACTATATTTTCTCTCTTATTATCTATTGCTTTTAACACTGTCAGTAATTAAGCACGACTTCCCATGGGTATATTCTTTTGTTTCGTCACAACTGAACTGCAGTGTTTGAATTGCACATAGGAGATGACTGTGTCAGATGCGATTCATTTTTCTTCTCTCCAATAAAATGTTCCTTTTTTCGAACATTGCATCAAAATAGGTTTTTAAATGACATCTAGCAGTATAGTTCTCATGGAATAGAACCGTTGTCATGGAACGTTTTGTGACTTCTTCAAATTTGGTGTAATCCTCGAAAATTTAGTGGAACATACAAATCAATCTCATTTAGTGGATTGCCGACGGTTATCTGCGCACGTTTTCTTGAGTTCCAGAATCCTTTCCTGTAATTTTAACAATACATAGTTGAAAGACGAGTAAAAGTTTAACATAAATAAATAAAAATAAATTTTAAAAATCGCAAGATTAGCAATATTTGAAAATAGTAATTTTCGTTTCTGAGTTCATTTACAGGGAATTGAAACAAGGCTGCAAAGGCGACTGTCTCCTTTTCATGTGGGTACACCTTATGTAGCATAAGCATAACAACACGTTTTATCAAATTTTTTACATCAGAGCCTGACAATATGGGTTTTCTGACGAAAAGTCGACTTTTACGCAGCATGATTATAATAGTTCCACTTTTCTGTATAAGTATCTAGTATGAACAGAAAGAAAAAGATCCCTTTTACATATTTCAACGTCATATCACCAAATTTTCAACGAGCAGGCTCACGCACACTAACAGAGCTCATGAACACGTATGCACAAAAATAAGATACCTGTAGGACCAGTAGCAAGAAAAGGTCGGCCAGTCCTATGAACAACGGTAGCGGCTAAACCATTCAGCCGATTTTCTCCAAAACTGATATTCCCCAATCGATCTGGCTGCTATCGCGGCCCCTTGCATTTAAAACCGATATTTTAATTTTGCGATGTACTTTACATGATGCCCCAGGGACACTTCCCAAAATTTCAAAAAATGGCTCCACCGCTTTAGATTAAATTTTGTTGTTGGTTAGTGTGAAGTACGTTCAAGAGAATGGTTCAAACCTCGTGTTCATTAAAAACCCTAATTTGTCGAAAATCGAGAAAGTTCAAAATTCTTCGGCATCTTCCTTCGACTAAAATATTAAGGATAGATATAATTCCCGTAATGAAATCTGTTTGGTCACTTTGAATATTTGAGTACTTTTCGCGTAATTTTGCGTGAAAATATGAGGGAGAATTACGTGCTGTGTTAGCACCACTACTTGCGCACTGCTTAGCTTCTTTCTGTCTCCGTGGTATTAGTGATTAAGACTTGATATCGCGGGTACGAGAGAAACAAGCGGAGTGTATGTCTTCAAGAACAACGATTCAGAAAATGTCAGTGACCCTACGATTTCGCGACTTACAAAAAGCCTAATTAAGTACCGAATATTTTACTTCTGAACGAAATTAATAGAAGAGAAAAAAAGACTGTCAAATTCAGAATTGATTCGAATGAATAATTTTTACTTAGAAATCCATTATGATTCATGCAGATTGCGGATATGTTCATGCGTTGTTTTAAGAATTGTAAGCAAGTATTTTGTTTTTTAAATGGCAGTATTTAAATATAACATTTTAGATAAGGTTTTTGACTTTCTCTTCCAGCACCAAATTAATCTGCTCTTATATTATTCATTTCCTACTGCAGTAACAAATTTTGACCATAAACTAACCAAAGTTAAAACACTTTCCTAAAAGATTACATGCCAAATACTACATAACCGGCACTTTCGCTTTGTAAGGGCAAATAAATATCTTGGAAAGGTAATATATTTTTACTAAGCGTACATTATTTTTTATTTTACTTTAAACAAGAAACATCTTTTTTATAACTTATTCAGTGCTGATGCCTCCAGGAAGTCCAAGACATTTCCTTGTCAAGCAAGTCCAGTCCTCCTCAAGCAAATCAAGACAATTGGATCCCAAGCTTTATTATTGAGAATGTTGTAAATCCTTGTGTTTATCAGTATATTTTCCACTATCTTCAATCTGCAATAGTCTTTACTCATTTCATGATTATAGGCTATGTAAATTCTTAGAATTAGTTTCATCTCGCAGGTTTCTTCGGATCGCAAAGCTGTGTAATGCATCTGTAGGTTGGACATTTCAAGCTACTGAAGTTATTTCGAACACACTAAACATTTCGCCATCGTACCTTCTTTCCCAAACCCAGAGAAAATTAACGGCTCACGTTGTCTGCAACAGCGGCAAAGGCCCATTGCCCAGGTTTTCGTCTTCGGCGACCGCCATCTGCCCCTGCCATCCCTTTGCTCGCACTGCTTTTCCGGGCGCCTTATCACAAAAGGGAATGTTGCTCCGAAGTCATTTCTACTACAGCTGGAAACCACTGGTCCACCAAGACTCTCAACACTGCATATTTCTTTTTTCCCATTACCTCCGACCTGCAGTATACTTGACATGTCGGGTGGAGGTGATGGGCAATGAAAGCGATGTGCACAGTGCAGCGTGGCGTAATAATTACATTCTGCAAGGATATTATATTAATTTTGTGTCGTATATTCCATACCTTCAACTTTCATTATAGAAAAATGAAATCTGTAAATGAATGTGGCAGATTTATTCGTTCCGTAATAGAAATATTTGGTAGCCTGGTTCTGTTTGTTGTGTTTAGGTTGACACCGTCGTTTTTTGGAAAATGATTTACAGATGGATTTTTTTCTTCAAATTTAAAGGGGAAACGATTTACATCCTAACAGTATCGGCTATTCTACATGTCCTGAAATTTTGTGGGCTACAAAGCCAACGCATATTTGGTCCTCAATCCTATTCCCACTATCCGAATTTTTGTACTTCTGTCAAATTACACTGTTTTGAATACTTTCAGACAATTTAAAATCATTGCATCGTGATCCTTGACACTTAAGTTTAATTTCTAATATAAGTAATCACAGAATATAATTGCTAGCAGTATAAACATTATTTTCATGATGATTTTTATAAACCTTAAAAATATTTTGGAAATGAAACGGAAATTATTGTCTTACACTGAAGAAAATGGATTTTAATATACTATTTTATTGTCTCGAACAAATGATTGTTATATATTTTGATACTTATATTAAAGTAATGTAATTTACGACTTTCAGGGCAGGAATATCACAAGCCATAAAATGGACAATCCTGCATAAAATGGAAACTTCCCTGAGCCGAAATTTTTTTTGTGTCCCGATCGATTCCGGCTTAGATAGATTTTACTGTATAATTGATTTTTTAAATATTTTGTTTATTTCGGCAGCTTCGGCGACGGTTGCTTCTTACCCCGTCGCGGGGTATAGTAGCTTAGTCAAATTAGACTTAAAAATGGCGATTAAAGAAAACAATTGAGAATTAGTCCAGTCAGTAGGACCAATGTACTTGGACACATTTTCTTTGATAATGTTACCTTATTTGTCAGTCAATTTAGACAAATCGGGGGGGGGGGGAAACCCGGACACTTGGCGTGATAGTTTGCTGGTACCAACTGCATAACATACTAAAAATTCTAAAGTGTGGTGGTGAGGCGGGACGAGACAGCCGTTTGAAAGTGTTTCTTCGAAGGTATGTTTGCATATATAAATTATTTTCTGTAGAAATTGTACACACTTTAAATTCGTATAGAACATAATTTTCTGTGGTATTGATAGTTATGGAGATATTTGTAAAAAAAGTCGAAAAAGCACTTTCAAACTGCCTCCCCGCCCCCGGCTCAACCCCAACACGTTAGTTTTAGTATTTAATGCAGAAGGTACCAACAAACAATCGTGCCAAATTTGAGAACTACGGGATTTGTTTCACTCGATTTGTCTAACGATTTTTTAGAGGAAGTAACTTAATACATAACATAAACAAGATATATCCAACTTCAACAAGATGTATTCCCACCTTCTGCTGCAGAATTACAATACTTTCTCTTTACTATGTAAATACGTACTATAACAAAAAAGTAAAATTGATGTCTTTTGAAAACACACATTGTAATATAACAAATTGAGTGACTGTCACATTTAAAAAATGTTTTCTTTAATTTAGAGTGTAAAAAATAGCACTATAAAGTGAACCCTTAATGTACTCGGAATTATCAAAGTGTGATACACTTGTTTAAAAGAAATATGCTACGCATTCAAACATTGCATGTGGCGTAATATGTGACGTATTATTAGGCTCTGGGATCTCTTTTCTTTTACTATAATAATTTCTACTGAGGTAGCAACGAGCCTTTTTTTGCCAAAAGTTGATAGCAGAACATATTCTCTCCCATGCTTTAGAAAATATTTGCAATGGCAGATGAGCTCCAGATTCGGTCTCTTATCCGTTATTATGTCTCAAATGAAGTAATCGGCTTAGTACCACGATGCCATGTAGACTGATTATTTAATAGTATTGCTAGCGAAGTCTCTTCATTGTCCATCAAGACGTCAAAGACCTCATATAAGCACGATATATAGACGCGCAGATAAAGAAAATATATTTGCGCCCAGAAGCAAAACAATGGCCCTTCTCAGCATTTTCTCCATCAATCAAGGACAGATTTAAAATATACTTGTCTTTACGCTAGCGCTCTGCTTAGTTTCTCCTTTTTTCTGGGGTATCAGTGCTTAAGTCTTGTTACCAAGGAAAATGGAGAAGCAAAGTGGCGCGAGTTACTACAAGGGCCGCTCTGCAGAAAATTTCTTTGAAGACATTACTTACAAGATTAATAGAGAATCGAATAATTATATTTAAGATGTTCAAGAAGAAGATGAAATATCGTAACCAGCAACTACTGTACTAATTTAAACTAACAATTTTGAACACTAAGAAACATAATTATTTCTTAGTTAATATGCATACATGTGCCTGCCTATCTAAATTTAAAACTGGTGATGCTAGCAAAGCACAAACTTTCTCGTATTGTTTCTAAATGTTCCGCAAAATCACACTACTACATAACCAGCAAACAGTTAATTATCATTCCGCTCGATCGAAGACTCGAACTCATATCCTCAGAGTTGATATGCCGACACTCATACCACTACGTCACAGAAGCGCTGCATGGGTCGGACTCGGACAAAGGTAAATGCCCGATTCATGTAAAAATCCCTTCAACATCTAAAATATTCGCTAGAACCTCCCAAAGCCTCAAGTCCGTTTAAACCAATCAGGGATATCATTTTTGAAGAAAATCAGTTCAGCGGTTTCGGCGCTAAAGTTAATCACAGACCAACAGACAGAGTGCCAGACAGACGCTTTGCTGTCAATCCATGTTTCGGTATAAAGAACCAACAAAACATGGATGCTGGCTACACTCCGAGTTACAGTAATATTTCTTCTAAATTTAGCAACAGGATTTATCCACATTTTCTTTGCCACAATCCGGCAATGATGTTTATTCTGACGAAATTTCCACGATTTCTGGCGCAAGATTACATAACGTTCTCTTCTTAGGAAGAACTCGAGAGAAAAGGCGAAAAAATAATAATTTCTGAACCGTTAGGGATATCCCAGTTGGTCACATGGCTAGTGCTGATAAAGTGATTAAATTTCATTTCGATAGATTAATAATTGTGCTTAAATCGGTTCATACATATGTACAGAAACTCAACAATTGATTTGATGTTACGTACGGGTGAACGGTTTAGCCGCTAGCGTTGATCACAGACGGACACACGGACACACAGACGTTTTGCCGTCAAGCTGTTTTTCGGTATCAAGAACCAACAAAACATGGATTTTGGCTGTACCACGATTTAGAGGATTTTATCCTAAATTTGGCAAGAGGAGCATTTTTTGTCACCAGAACCCAGCAATAGGGTTTTTCAGGCGAAATTTCAACGTTTTCTGGCGCACGATTACATAACTTCTTACGAAGAATTCGTAAGGCGAGAAGGTAAAAGTGAATGTGGCTTTGTAGGTAACTAAGGTTTGCTGATCAATTTCAGTATCAATCTGACATCATTTGCAATTAAACTATGTGACTGCTTTTGACATAAAACCGACCAAAGAATATATA
>BOPP01000155.1:719677-820475 GCA_017312745.1 Gryllus bimaculatus
CCTTGTCTTTCATGTAGTATGTGTGTTATGGCGGAAGGCCTTGTGTGTCTGCTGCCCACACACCGACAATGCCACAAGTGAGTCTAGAGTAAAAAAGTTCAATATGTGTCCCATAGTTGGTACCCGGCGCGAATTGTCGAGATCGACATCTCCTGAATATAGAACTCCCCGGAAGAGTGATGGTGTATTTAATACACTGTGCGTCCTTTGTTATATGCTGTCCCACGAAACTCTTCTGATGTGTAGCTTCCGCATGAACCTGGATACCTAAGCACGTACACACACGCACATCGTCATGGAGTGTAATGGAGCTCTCTCTCTCCCTCTCTCCCTCTCTCTCTCCTCTCTCTCCTCTCTCCTCTCTAACCACCTGTGCGCGGTCTGTGGGAGCCTTTTAATTTCTTAATCTATAGCACTACGTCTCCCTAGAAATTGCACGTGTATTCTTCACCACATCCGTTAGATTGATTGATTAGGGTTTCCGGAAGGGACAACTGCTTAGATCACGTAAGTATAGTGCATGTTTAATCACGGTTGGTGACAGTGATGCTCCCCCGCTGGATGCCGGATGCACCCCCCTGTGAGATCCGTCGTCATCTACACCGCTAGGAGTATCACCCACCAGCGGAGTACCGACCCAGTCACGACAAGCTCTAAGCTCCCGTCATTGAAGGCATTGCATTTCTTGTAAATGTGTGTGAGTGAGGGGTTAAGAGAGGACAGGTGAAGGGAAGATCTCGCGCAGTTTGTGACCCATTTTTTGGATACTGCTCTGGCATCCGCCTGGTTTTGATAGAAGAAACTACGGAAAAACCGATGAGAGCAGCTGACTGCTAGAATTCTCCTGACTATGCGTACGTTTTGTTGAACTCCCCTTTTGATTGTAATGGTAGGAGTAGAGGTAAGGGCAAGTTACTATTTTAGTAGCAATGCAGAAAAATTATATTTGATATGTTTTCTTCACCTCGGGAACGACAATGTCTATTTTTTTTAAATATTGCTAATCTCGCGGTTTTTAAAAATTTATTTGAAACTTTCTCATCTTTTAACTATTTGTCGTTATAGTTATAGTTGTAGTTGTAGTTGTAGTTGTGATTGTGGTTGTGGTTGTGGTTGTGGTTATAGTTATGGTTGTAGTGGTTTTTGGTTATAGTTATAGTATGGTGTAACGGTTAGCGTACCGAACTGTTGTTCCTAAGTTCGCGGGGTCAAACCCGATCGAAGCCGTGGATTTTTAATGGCGAAAAAATACTTCGTACTTACTTGTTCCGTCGGAGTGGAAGTAAAGCCGGCTGTCCCATGTTAATAGATTTACTGGCATGTAAAAGATCCTCAAGCCTAAATGACGCCTCTAAACTAAATTAAAATCGCCTGCTTCTCGCCCAAGAAATACCTCCTTTCTCTGCTAGTTGATGACAGGAGCGCAGCGAAATTTGCGTGGTCAGACGGAAGAGCGGGCCTGATGGCCCGAGTCTCACCGCTTAAAATAAGGCAAATTCAATTCAAAATAACGGTAAGGGATTCTGAAACTCAAGAAAACGTGCGCAAATGATCTTCTCAGCCGTGCGTCACACACTTTTACTTTTTGTTTCTAAATTAATCTAAATCTAAATCTAAACCTCCAGTGGCGGCTGAATTCGAAATCGCTACTTAGCTAGTGACAAAAACCCTGCCACCGTCGGGGCTCGAACCGAAGAACCTCCCGGTCAGTGTCTGAAGTAACATCAAATGATGTCGTGAGCCGGTCGGTGTATTTCCAATACATCTTGGAGGTTCGTGTGACATAGCTAATACGTATTTTCAAGCAATCCATAAACCTTTGGTTTCTTCAAATCTGTATATACATTTGCTCTTTGATCTGGTACATTTCTTTAGTTTGATCACCTCCAATCTACAGAGTATTTGACATGTAGGTAGGACGTGCATTGAACATAAGCGATGTGCACATGCCACCATTTTAATAAGTCTTCCGCTTGCTGATGCTTATTCCAGAACGACTTCATACAAAATTATGTTTTACACAATTTGTTGATGAAAACGAAGGAACTACTAACGTAGTTTCCAACCACACGGAAGATATTAACTTGTGTTCCGACCACGAGGATTCTCTATCCTGATGTGAACACTACTCAAGATATCCGGACATGTGAGAAGAAGAGGTATGGCAAATTTATAACGAAACTGCGCGATAGAGAGATTGGGAAGTAATTACTACTGGTAATGAAGGTAATGACGTTGAGTCGACACCGCATGCTGCTCACAAAATTGCGATAAAATACAATTTGCCACGGAATTGAAAATAAAAAAACACGTTCTTCAGCATTCAGAGCTCGTGTTTCTAAGGGACAGTGGAAGAAGAATTCCAAGAAATTGTTTTTAAATGCTTCACTACCATTTTAGATCAATCATAATACTGCTAGTAAATACGTAGCTACATGTAAAACATATATACTGAATGTTCAGAACCAAATGTTACTCCTAGTGACTTGTAACTTTAAAAAAGCCTCATGCAATTTTTTTGTTGTAAATAGAAAGGTCGTAGAAAATATTCTTGCAGCTCGCATGCGACTTCATTAATTTCAATGCTCTCGCATATTAGCACATTAAAGTCTACGCTTCAGGTACAAATAAAATAATAAATAAATAAATAAATAAATAAATAAATAAATAAATAAATAAATAAATAAATAAATTAATAAATAAATATTATCATACTAAATTTTACTTCACATTAAATTAATTCATATCATATGTTATTTGCAATTTCTCTTTTAGAAGCAAATGCTGCTTATAATCCATTTTCGTTGTGCAAAATGATCTTCGTGTGAGACTGATTCCTTGAGCATTTACGTGAATACAATAGTAAAGCTCATTGAGTCACTCTTCCACTAAGTGTTCATTACCACCTGGCTCTGATGCTTTGATGAAATACTCGTAAGTAGTTCAATTACTCCATGGTGCTTAAGAATTCTGTATAAATCACACTGGGAAAAAATAGACCAACGAATTTCTTGTGTCGGAATATTTATAAAGAGAACCAAATATATATACTCCTACACGGAATCAAGCAAGTTTGCTTAAAACTTTTGACCGCAACTTATGACATTTTTGCGTAGTGTCCTTGCTTAGATGTGCGAAAATAAACTATATTGATACTCAAGAAGGTGCGCACAAGGATACAGTTATAGAATGCGACATATTGCTGGACTTAGAAAGTAAAAATTACACACAGCACTCACAAAGAATCAACGCAAATGGATTATTTGCGTCGTACACTCTATATTGAGTATCTCTATTACTCAATGGCCTGGCTTCATGTTTGAGGAACTGGAACTATAAATTATGCAAAGTCGAAGTAGAAATACTGCAATGAATCATACCATACTATGAAGAAGAATGAAGAATGGTTGACCGGTTGCATTTCAAAACCGCAGGTCAATAATCATCGTTTCTCATCTTCTTCAGCTCAGTGAAATAGTTGGGATTTGCTGTGACGAAGAGGAGTTCAGAAGTGGTTTTCTGTTTAATAATACCATCTTTTTACAAATGCTCAGGTTTACGACTGTTATAATATTATAAGTAGATGGAGAATCACGCAAAGAAAATTAATAACGCAAAACTTATTTGATGCTGAGAGATAGCACCTCAGTTCCACGGTGAAATACCTTTTCTCTTTTTTCTTTCTTACATTTCTACATAATAAAGAGAAAGTATTGTAATATATTTTAGCCATTCTGGCCCTCTTAGCGAACCGCCCCTCTCCATGAAAATTCCTCTTTCCATCTTTATGTTTCCAATTGCGACATTTCGGGATGAGACCCTGCACGACTCGGGTCTGGGAGGTGATCCGTATCCTTCAGTCTCTCTAAGGTTCAATGCCGGAGGCACCATGTACGCCCATTTCGGCGGATAAGGTTTTGGGTGCAGAGTATCGAAGTCTGGAAGGAGTGGAAGGATGACACATGGTTTTGGGAAATGTCACCAAATAACACCGACATTTTCTTGTGTGTTGTGACAATCCTCTTCCTTCTTTGGCCTACTTCCTTACGGCCTAGGGCGCGGAAACTTATGACTATTGCGCCCATCTACGTGTTATATTCGTTTTGGAGGTTTCGAATTCAGTGTAAGACAGCGATGTTGTGGGTTACGGCATGAAGGAAATACATTGCACCGGAGGAGGTGGCGCAGGGCATCAACTGAGATTACTGCGGAGGTCCTTGATTCGATTGCCGAAATACGAATACCGACTAGTGTATCAAGTAGGTCGAATTTATTCGCTGTCTGGAGGAGAATTCTAGCAGCCGGCTGCTCTGATCGGTAGTTTTTCGTGGTTCCTCCGATCAACACCAGGCGAATGCTGGAGCAATATTCTAACACACAGCCTACAGACCGCGCACGATATTTCCCTTCTCTGACATGCGCTATCATTACCCCTTAGTTACACACACACACATGCACCACACTACATGTCGGGACACCGGTCGGGAGCTTAGCACTTGTCCCGATTGGGACGGTGTCCACCTGTTGAGAGATACCTGCATGGGGGAAAACCCCGCTAGCCGACGGTAGATCGGTGCCAGATCTCACCATCTAGCGGGAGAAGATCATAGCCATCTCCCAAGGAAAAGCATGCACTTCAATTACGGGTCTAAGAACCTTAGTTGTTATCGCTCCCGGAATCACTACAAAAAACATTCAGAATTACGCAATTTTCTTAGTCATTCTTGCATGATTGTGATGAGTGATATGAAATGATCATTTGTATAGGATTATGCTCTTACCTTCTTTGTCCCGTCCACTGCCATTGCCATTCCCATTTCCGTTCCCGTTTCATCGTCATTAGTGTAGTATTCTGAGGAAATTTCCCTTCACTGAGAATCGTTCAAGCATTCAAGCTTTTACAAAAACTTCATTTATATTTCATTTCATTTTCGGACAACTACAACACGTTGGTGTACCGAGCGAAGTGCGTAGCGCGCTGACTTCGCCATCGGGAAGTCCGGGTTGGATTCCCGGGCCGACCATTCTGACCGAGGTTTTCGTTTTTTCCCTCGGTCATAAGGCGAATGCTGGGATGGTTCAAAACGTCCACGATCACCTTTCACCAATATCCTACCTTCTAATCCATTAATTATAATTCACTGCGGGGACAAAGTTGTTCGCGTCCGTGGTCTACCATACGTGTCCTCTGGGTAACGCTAAATGAGCAAAAGTGACTCGCCACCTACGCACTTGACCATTATGGACGTGCGGATCCCTACAAGCCGAGGGCAAAGTCTGCACGTCTATACTGGTCAGAGCGTCACCAAGCTGCTAACATGCCAAAGGTGGGTGTTGGCTAACAACAACAATAAACCCTTCGCGAGAAAAGCATTTGTAATATCAATAATACATGCCACAAATTTCTTGTAGCATATTCTATTAATCAAAACCTGTGAAACCTCGACGAACAAAGTTTTCTATTTGTACTTTCTAATACACATTTTCAGTTACAGGCATATTGAAACATACACGTTTTCCAGAGCACTTCATATGCTTGAAGTAGTGAGTACATTGCGTACATTCAATACTGCAGAATATTTGAGCCAGTGCTAAGCATCACATCCATAGTCCATAACGAGCTCTTTTTGAAATTGAGGACGAGAAAATAAAAATAAACGTCTCCATATACGAATTATTTCCAAAAAACCAGTGATTATATAAGTGATGTTATATTGTGTCTAACTGAAAAATATTTTTGTAAACTGACCTATTACTAAAGATTGTTTTTTTGTTTAGATGTATTATTGTTGTTAATGAAAAATGGAATCGGAAGAATGCCTTTGAATTGAATAAAAGGAAAATGCACGTGATGATAGACTATAATAAAACTCTACAAAATGAAAATCACTTTTAAGTGAACACTTGACAAATGCTCATCACGGTTCTTTTACTGTATCAGTTGGCTCTTGCAGTTTGATAGAATCAGTGATCCAGTAAAACTACCGTGGTGTGTTTTAAAAAAGAATTGCCAAAATAAAAAAAATATTTCCTATTAATATACGAAAATGGAATAAGATTTCCTTCATTTAATATTAAAGCAGGAGAAGAAGAAGAAGAAGAAGAAGAAGAAGAAGAAGAAGAAGAAGAAGAAGAAGAAGAAGAAGGAGGAGAAGGAGGAGAAGGAGGAGAAGGAGGAGAAGGAGGAGAAGGAGGAGAAGGAGGAGAAGAAGGAGAAGAAGGAGAAGAAGGAGAAGAAGGAGAAGAAGGAGAAGAAGGAGAAGAAGAGGAGGAAGAAGAAGAAAAGTCTCCACTAAAATTGGCAATGAGGGGAAAAATGAATACTACCTTAATTGAAAATCAACGAAACTGAAAGGAGTAGAATTTTAAATAAAAATAGTTCTAATTTTTTATATTTAACCTACAGATTATTCTCCTTCTAAATGCCATTGCCACCCCCAACAGCTAAAATAAGTAAGAAATACATGACACAATATTTGAGATTTTCTCGGTATTTAATTTTTTGATGGTTCCAAGTGATTTAACGATCGTATGGTTCTGGTGACAAAGGATGCAACTATAGCGAACAAAAAAGTCGAATGTAAGTACGCATGTATTGAAGTATTAGAAACAAAATCCAAACCTAAATTTATGATTTTTTTAGATAGTAAATGATATCACCATTTCAATTAGAGTAAAAGTATGTAAGCTAGTAATTTATAAGAAATATTTCAAAAACTTAATATTCTGATTTCTACATTCAAGGTTTTACATAATTTACATCACGGTTCAGCAGATACAAAGTAAGAACCAAAATGTGTCCTGCAGGAGGAAAAATACTGAGATGATAAAAACCACAAAATGTTTTTTTTTAAGTAGCTCACACACTGGGCAAGAAGAAGAAATAGAATACTCTCTTACTACACACTAATAAATAAAACATTTTAATAGAAACTCTTTTCAAAAGTATTGCTGTTGCATAGTATAATTTGTTTAGAGTACAATTGCTTTTATATACAAAAAATATAAAAAGTGGATGTACATAACGCAATACATAAACAGCAAATATTTAATGACTGGAATATGTTTCTCAGAGCTTTGATGTCACATGTCATCGGCTGTGTGGTGGGCAGAGACAAGTCTGTATGAATGGATAATCTTATCCCCCTACATCACCTACAGTTTTTGACTGAATAAATCTAAATTTAAATCTATGGGAATGAAAATTCAGTTTGTAATTGCGGTATAAGAATGGTATGGTAATCACAACGACATTTGCATTTTTCGGTCAAAATCAAAATGGTTTCATTGTTTAGGCATTTTTACCGAGTTTCTGGGTATCTAACAAAACCAAAATTACGCATTACATGACTGAAGACTGCATTGTTCTTGTTGAATATTTGCGTGCATTAGAAATTAGAAATATAGCTTGTCTAGAGATACTTCTGAATTTCTAAAATTTCATGATGCGGATTAACAATAAAAAGTAAAGTTCACAATTCACTGAAAAATTGTAATATTATGATTTTTGTGTTTCAGATACAAATCATCCTTCAATTCTACTCAACTGCCAAAGTAGACAATTCATTAAAAATATTTAAACAAATCCAGAAAAGAAATTTTTTGATTTTTTTATTGTCACATGTTTCATAATTTCACCGTTGTAATACAACTGAATGTTAGGGTCAAGTTTTTTTAAATAATAACTTCTGAAATGTATTATTCTGCATTTAGTATGGTCGTAATGTCATAACAATTACAATTTAATAGAAATATAATAAGGAGGCAATTAAAAGCAAACAAATAGGGAATTTCTGGAATATACAATATTCCGATACCTCTCTTGCAGATCTCCTGAATCACTTATCGTTACTATTCAATAGGAAAAGGTTTAAGTGACAACATTTTTTAATATTGTTAAATTCCTAAAATTAATAAATCAGTAATTTATTTCCTTTTTAAATGTTAGTCATTTTGAAATTTATTGCCAATTCCTAAAAATTCTAAGTACAGAAATAATTACAAATGATTTCCAAATTCTTCTCTATCAATAATCAAACATCTGTGTTTGTCACACATACATCATTCGAATTCACCAAACAAGTATGTACACAATTCACTGGAGATTTTGTGTTTTTGTTTTTCTGTTACAGGTACATCATTGTTTAACTAATCCTGTACATTGAGAGATAGTAAGTTTCAAGATTTAATAAAATTACTACATCTTTTTGCCCAGGTAATACATACTTCAAAATTACTATTCTCCCGAGAGATAGAAGGTACGCAATTGACTCCTATTCTATAATCCTAAACAATGCAATATCTGACTTCAATTTTACATGCAAATCATCTTTCATTGCTATTCAACAGCAAATAAAAATGCAATGTTCATAGAAAATATTTCTGAAATTAAATTTCTTTCTTCTGTAAAGGGTTTTCTTTCACAGAAACGTCTTTAAATTCCTCAAACTTTATTCATGTACTACGTGATATCATAGCTCAAATTCCTAAAACCTAATATTCTGATATCTTTAAAACGCAAATAATTTCTCATCATCATTTATCAGAAAAATATAAGTGTGGAATATATAGGAAACATTCCTACATTTTCTAAATTTATTATTATTTATCTTTTACTGATCCAGTGCCAAAGGCAGAGATATTTCAAACCAAACAGAGAGATATAGTATTTTATTTTCATTGTGTGAAATGAAACTTAGAAACATATTATATATTTTTATATTATCACAATCTTTTTCAGAAATGCAAGACTTAAAATGGAACTTGGATGATAGGTTGGATAAGTTACCCTTTCTATTAGAAGCCTGCAAGGTATGTTAGTTTTTTGTACATGGCAATTTAATTTGAGAGAAATTGGCTCAACATTGAACCCATTAATTATTTCAGGAACTGGAGGGTATGCCTGCAAACATGAAAACTTTTCAACATGTGAGAAAAGCTGGCTTCCGTGCTGACCGATGAAAGAGATCAATAAATGAAAAATAAATCAGTTAGAAGAAGATACGTAAGTGGTATGAAATTAGTACACATGTCAAGAAAAAAAAATATTCATACTCAAATATTCGGTTGTTTCTTAACAAGAATTTTCTTACTCTGAATTTTGAAGCGTTTATACTGTAGTGTGTAATTATGATATGTCCTTTGTTTATATGTAATAAATATGCTCTTTAAAAAATTTCAGACAAATTTGACACATTGTTCACAGATATATGATGTGTGAAAACCGTTAGAAATTAAAATCACACTTTGAAAATTGTTGAAATTAACTAATAAAACAAAACAAAGGAAGTAAACGTTTTTCTCTAATGATGAGATGTATTAAGAGAACTCCAGGCTTTTCCAATATGATTGTGAGCATATTGAATCATATATAATCCAACAAAAATATATTGACACTGGACGCATAATTAATAAATTTGTATTAATAGATTCAACAGACAAAAACTTAATGCAGGATTACTGCAATGCACATACGCTCAATGTCCAAAAACTGCCAAAGAGACATGTTGTGTAATAGATGCTAACAAAAAAAATGGTGTGTTCGATGTTTTCAGTTAATCATCTGAAACATTTATTAAAGAGAAATCATTCCAAGAACATAGCATCTATATGAACACCTTGTTACTTTTTGTGATTCAGTATATAGTGAAACATATTTAACTTGAAAAAAATAATACCTTACATGAAAGAAGCTATGGAACAAATATTTTAATTACATCTTTGTTATGTGTTGCAGAAATTCCAAAATGTTGCAATAATAGGAAATTAACAAATTATGTTTTTTTTTTCTAATGTTAATATGTGATTTTAGAAATAATTTCATATTTCATTGCAGGAAAAAAGTTTTTGCTTTCATTACTACATTTGATAATATTGAAAAGTCAATGAAGAAAGCATTGGAAGAATTAACTGTGTGTTTAGATACACTTGAAAGAGAATAATAAGATAAGTCTTTTTGTTATGAAAACCACATTTCAACCTTCTTTAGAACTTACAAGTTTTGAAAACAAACATTTATCAACATATTATTACACAATGTAATAATTAATAGAATATCCTTTAATAAATATTTATATTCCAAATAGTTGTATATGTTTCTCTTTGGTAATCTAATCTGTAAACAGTCATAAAATGTATTGAAACTGTTAAATAAATGTTTTCAGTATTAAACAGTGACTAATTATTTATGATTTCATTACTAGAAAATTAATGTAGGTAACAGTTTACATAATTAGATTTTGTGGTTGATCTATTCTTAGACAAATAAATGTAAGCATCATTTTTTTGGTGTAAAAATAAAACATATTTTCTGGAAATTTTCCATCATTTATGTAAAGCAACTCCTCACTATTGTGTGCAATAGTGTAAAGAAAAGAAATCTGTAAAGAACAATAACAGATTTCTGTGGCAGAAAACCACATAAAATAGTTTGAAACAACATTTAATCGCCAGTCCGGATGGTCGAGATCGCTAAGGCAGTAGTGCCGTAGCAATCTTGGTCCAAAGGATCGCGTGTTCGAGTCCCGCATTGGTATGGTTGTATTGAGTTTGTCCTTTCACCCCGCATCATCATCATATCTTGTCATCAAAAAAAATTGTCATTGAAATAAATCTCATTATTACATACAAATATGAAAACAAATACTATGCTGATGGATTGCTCCTGATTCTTTACTGGAACCATAAGGACCCAGGTTCACAAAAGAAACTGACACAATTTCCCCAATCCCAGACATCAACAGTTCCAATCCAGTTACAACATTAAGAAACATACCTTACCAACCGGTTTTCATGTACAACACAGTGTCCCTGTTAAATTAGCCTTTGATATAATTGCTGTGAATAGCAACAAACTTATGAATATTTCTTCCAATTATTCAACTGATGTGAGGAGGGCTATTTCACGTATAGATCTGTTCATTACAGAATGATTACTGGGGAGTCTATGGGATCCCACTAGTTCCCATAGTAGCTGACTTGGTCATGAACTATCACCTTGATTGTTTTATTGAGCAACTCCAACAAAGGCCTCCTAGCATTTGTAAGTATGTGGATGACCTGAACCTCCCTTGGTTGTGAGCCAAGCACTTTGTGTTATTTTAACAGTATTCATGTAAAATTACAGTTTACTATAATAACTGAAAGTAATAATAGAATTATTTTTAAAACATGAAGACTATCAGGAAACAGGGTGGATCATTTAATGTGGACTGGTATTGAAAACCTCCCAAAACTGACTGGAACATTAATAATAATTCCAAAATCAATGTTGTTTTGGCACTCAAACATAGAGCCCTGAACTTGAGGGGCCAGTGTTTCCACAAGTCAAGTTAAAAAACAAATTTTAAAAAATCTCCTTCTTAATAATTATCCCTCTAAGTTATTTAAAACAATGTTTCAATTCCCTCATTTTTCAGCCATTTGCAAAAATAGAGGCAGTATCAAATTCCCAATTTATTTTAGTTATTTGCGCTTGTTTTATTTGAAAACTCCTTCATGGAAATTTGAAAACACCCGTGTTATATTTCCCCTTCCTTCGTTTTCAAATCTAACAACGCGTTTGGTTGATCTATTATTTGCAACTTGGTGATCAAGTGACCGTTGGTAGAAACAAAGCTTGTCCTTACATAGATGAATGTTTGATTTTGAAGGTAAGCTTCAACTTGGTTAATTTGAGTAATTAATGGTGATAGAAATATGATTATTATTTGTAATTAATGGTCTCATTTTTGTTTAGATTTGCAAATAAGTGTCATTCACCTATAAGGTCATTAGATAGATATCATTGGTGTCCGCAGTAATTGTGGTTAAATTAAACACTTTTACACCATCGGAGTGAAATTTTGAAATGATAATATTCATTATAGAAGGTTAATAAGGAATTCATATTTTAATATTTAAAGGTTTGAATTGGTGATCTCATTTTAGTTTACTTCTTTTGTACATAATTTATTTTACAGTTTCATGATGACAATAAATGAACATTGTAGAAATGTTGTTTTTTGAAGAATTAAATAAAGACAAATAATGTGAAAATTTCTTATTATGTTTTAAATTAAGACCACTAAGAAAGGGATCATATATTTATTTATATAAAAGTCTGCAGTAACCACAATACAATTTCTTTATTGCAGCATAAGTACAGCATCCTTCTATGAAGGTAATGATGGGCCACAACAATATGCATCACGTTAACTCATAAAGTCCCACTAATGCATGAACACAATATTCTTTATAACATTTTTCTTTTTCAATTGTTAATTTAAATATCATATTCTTTTAAACCTTTTCAAACTGTATGTATTTTCAGTTAGGGCAAGAAAATATTGTATTAAAAAGCTATCATTTTACAAAAAGTTACAGATTTTTTAAATAATGGGTGTGTCACAACTTTTTAGATGTAATTTTTATTATTTCAAAAAAAATATTCAAATTAACCTTTTTTGAAAAACTTTTTACTTTTATGACATATTGATGTATCTAAAACAACACAATAAGAAAATGTTTTATTAAAAATTTCCTTTGGTGTCTTTTTTATAATGTTACATATAATGTTGCGTGAACACATCTTTGGAAACACAATGCAGCACCCTGCTTGAGGCTAATGGCTCTTCAGGTAACTGGTAGTTTGTGCAAGTCTTCGCTTCTCCCAACACAAAATCCATCGTCCACTGTTTTTCTTTGAACTAGCAGCTGATAACATTGTTTATACAATTTGATTAGTAAAAATTACATTTTCGGCACACAATTTTACAAATGGATCAGAAACATTATTCAACAACTGGGAAAATCTAATCTCTTTTAAAAAATTGGATACTGAAGAACAAAAAAAAAAAGGGATATAGATGTAATCATTCTTCCCGATGTAGTCTTTTTGATGAAGCAAAATATACATTAACCAGGTAATTATTTCTCAGGATGCCTTAAGATGTAGTTTATATGCTAATACTCTGTTATGTTTTGAAAATAAAACATAATGATGCTGCGCTGCAACCTCCCAATATAGTTGAAATATTTGAGGTTGATAGTGCTACTAACAAATAAAAAATACTGAAGATGATGCTGAAACACTTTCCTAAAAAGAAGCAGAAACTTTCAAGCAGGAGCGTAAATTTTTCTGTGAAGTATGCGCATGTTAAAAATGACCTCTTTTTCAATATGACGTATGCATAATTGGGCAGTTCCTCAGCAATATGACCTATACAGAATTGCGGGCATTTTGACAAGATATAATACGCTATCTCAAACTAAAATATATTGGAGTTTAGATGAAGATAAAGGACTTCCAATTTTAAGAAAAACCATGTCTAGAAACGAGTTTCAAGAAATAAAAAATTTCTTATTTCTCAGATAATGGTAGATTAGACAAACAAGACAAATTTGCCAAACAACTTTTTGACCACTTGAATACAAATTTTATACAACTTGCAATTTTTAGGCATATTATCTATCACATTATATATCAATGTGCATATGGCAATTATCTTATTTAGTAAATGCCTGAAAATTTAACAGAATTGTGAAAAATAAAAAAGAACGACAGTTGGATTTTAAATCTGATGTAGCTCTCACATTCGTGAAAACTTCCATTGAAATTCCTGACAACCTAAAATTACAACAGTCAAATTTGATGTTTTAAATGAAATTAAAAAAGATATTAAGAAATATCAGAAGTGGCATTTACACCAACAATTTATTATTGTTCAAACTGCAATATTCCCATCAATGTAAATTGATTCAGAAAATTTCACAAACAATAAATTTATTATGTATATTTTAAATGTTTTATTATATTTTTATGGTATTTATGGGTTATATTTCTTTCAAAGTAATATTCAAGAAAGTGTTGGGAATATTTATATCATTTTTTGTTCATCAAATTATAATGGAACGAGACTGAGTCTTAATTTTAATACTTCTCATGTGTTTGCGCAAACGCAAACTAAATTTGGGCAAACGCAATATTAATTTTTTCATATGTCTGATGAAAATAAAATTTTAAAAATAACTTACAGAAGTTCTAGAATACTAAATGGAAACAAAAAGTATAAACAACCCCTAATTTGATAATTATTTCTATGTGTGGGAATTAATGTGTTAATTTACATCTATGAGAGCAAAATTCTGAGGCAGTAAACTTTTCATTACATTCATCCAAAATACTCGAGAAGAAAGTATTGAGGTCAATTTGGCAAACATAATCTTTTGTTATGTTTATATATCTCATGTTCATAAGAGTAAGATTTATTACAAGCAGGTATACACATTGAATCCTGAGTTTTATTTTAAAAATATCTCTCACTGACACAATTTCACTCAAACAATTGTCTGTATTTTCCAAACCCATGTTTTCATTTGTCGGTTTGAAATTTTCCCAACAAAATGCACTTCAATTTATTTTCTGCAAAGAAATTATTTGAAATTATTATCACACCTTGTGAAGTATGATCAAGAGCACAATGGGTCTTAATAGAGAGGGTTTTTAATTTACTTTTTCTTTCCCCTTCAGTAAGTCACTTTGAAAAGAAATTGAGATACTTCATCTACTTACAATTGTTATCTTTCACTGGTTCCTGATATTAATTTTATTGTCTCAATCCCTTCTGTGAGTTTTCACATTTACAATATCACATAATGTACAAATATAATGCAAAAATGTGGCTGTACTGTCACAATTGTAAAATTGTTTTATAGGTTCAAGCTTCTTTAGAGTTGTCACTGATTCTATTGATAACATTGAATGCCAACCGAACATTCTACTGCTTAAGAGATGGATAGAAAGTGTTTAAATTTAAAATATTTTAAAACATTGTTCTTCCCTGAGTGATACATATTTTTGAGGCAACTAAATAATACTGTGTGGATAATACCATTTTCCATTTCAAGGAAATTAATTTCTTGGTTATTCTGATTTAATCAGTTGTTTTGTATACACTTCAAGAAGTGCACACAGTCAAAAAGAAAAAACATTTTTTCTTGGATTCGCATGGAGAAGCCACTTCATGTTTCTGAGGATCGGAAAACAATGACATAGCTCTTTGGTTCCCACAAGTATTGTCAGAAATCACTCCAATTACTTGAAAATCTATTGAAGCCCTACAATTGGGGTCTGATGTAATAGTTTGGCAAGTCACCTGTCAATTTTCTGACCCATAATATACGAACTCCATCTATATATGAAAGCTTTCTAGTTGCCATGAAGACAAGCTGATGACGTGTTTTCCTGTTCATTGAACACACTGGCTCCAGATGTATGCATCACCTTGCCCTTATCATTGTGGAAAGGAACTTTAAAGTCAAAGTGCATGCTACTTCTACAACCTGAACTTCTAAAAATTATGTATACATAAGGTGAAACGGACTGCAGAATCGTGCAAAATACAAGAAATTCAAGAAAATATCTTTTTTTGTTTTTTGCAACATTTATTAATGACATTTTCCCCATAAAAAAGCAATTATTAATTAATTTTCTGATGTAGTTTTCAAAGAATTGTGACACTACAAAAAAGTCAATTGTAGATTTATCACTGGACACCATATGTTGACCATAAAAACTTTCATGGAAATTACTCAAGATATCATCTAATTGATTTATATTACTAATTTCTTCGTAATTGGGGAATTAACATATTGTTTAATTTTGAAATTTGCATATTTTTGCAGTATATCAATAGAGTTCATAGTTCAGTAATGAATACTGGACATTGTAAAGCAGGCTATAAAAGTTCTTCTAAAAGAACAAATATAACACACTTCACTTTTATTAGCAGTGACCATACTCTATCATATTTAAGTTTATCTTCTGCTAATTTGAGTTAGTAAAAATTTTTGAAACTTCTTTCTTTGTTGTACTATGTGAATGTTTTGACACTGTTCTCCAATATGGTTAATGCTCCCATTTTAAGTTGCATTCATTTTTGTTGGAGCTTTCTCTCAGTGTTGTTGCTGGCTTTGATAAATAATTCAGGCAATCTGGGAACTGATTTGGTGTAGGGTCTGGGTCATGTATTTGAGGTATTAGTTACAGTACTATATTTTTGGATAATTTACATTAATTTCATTAAATAATTATTGAACATGGCATTCCTTACCCTTGATATACTTTGAATGTGCCAAAGGAGCTGAAAGAATCTAACCAGTCTTTTCACTGAACATTGTGTTTATTCTTTCAATTTGGTGGGATTCGTTCACAGACATAATAAATATGACAATATGTTAAAATATTACAAAATAAAGGAAAATAAGAGGGTAGTATATGGTGAAGCATAATATCTACCTTCCTTGGTTGAAACTGGTCTCTGCTTATTGCTTTCAACCAAGCATGTCTGATGCTCTCTTCAGTTGGGAAAGAGAAAACACTTACATTAGGTCCATTGGAATAATTTCCCTAGTACTTAGGCACACTATGGCATCTTAAAATCCTGCAGGAAAAAAAACTTGAATATTTTTAATAGAGACAAATTTCACTTTCAAACTTTACATTAATAGGTGTACAATAAACAAAAACATACTTACCTTCACTGCATCAACATCACTCTTCTACAAAAATTGTTCTGTTTGCCCAATTTTAATGTATATATTTTATGACACAATAAAAACATTCTTCAAAATATTTCTAGGTATGACTGTCAGAGCTCATATCTGGCTCACACTGATTAACTCACAAACCACTTTCTTGTCATGGTGTAATGTTATAAGTTACAAGTGGTAACATAATGGCCATTTGGCCTGATGATTTAAGTGGCATTCACCGGAATTTTCTTCTTCAGGGTTACCTTCCCCTACACAGGCTGGCCTAACTCCCGCCTAGAGACTGCGGTCCACACTTACCCAAAGAAATGGCAAGGATAAATTTAGGAAAAGGTAGAAAAGGTAAAGAAATGAGATTATGCCTAAATGGTCAGATAGGATGTTGAGAAATACCTACTTTCCTTCAGATTGATTCCTCCACCAGGGCCAACCCGGCTAGGGGAACCCCACAAGTAGCTAAGCTACACTACAGGGGCAGTGGTACTACAATGCAATATCCCACAGTGGAGGCAAAGGATTATAAATATTTATAAATTACAAGGGTATTATATATTTTTATAACTGCTTTCGTGCTTGTTCCAAATGTTTTATGGTACAGTTTATTTTTATTTCTTTCAAAAATATTTTCCACATTTAAATTTTAGGCTGAGGAAAATCAATTTTTTTTATAGTTGGAAATTGAAAAAAACACTTTTATGGCGCTTCACGGGAGGGGATGGTGGGAGAAGAGCCAAGAAACCTTTTAGTCGTTTAATTCGTAGTGTCGTCATTGAAGAGCGATGGTTTTACAGGCTCTAGAATTACTGATGCGATATTATTGATAGCAATGGCAAACAGAGTGACACTCAAAATTGATTCCTGGGGAACACCGTTTTCTAACTGGCGACTTGAGGATCACGTGACACCAAAGCAGCCGCGGAAAGATCTTGACGAAAGAAAATAAAGTAGAAACAAATGAAGCCGTGCCCAAGGCCCCGAGAATGGAAGATGCGAAGACTGCAGCTACCTCCAGGAGGTGTCATACACTTTCTCTATGTCAGAAACCCAATGTTGTCCACAGACGGGCAGACAGATGGACACCGTTTTGAAGAAAAATAATTTTTCGAGCATTACTTAACTTCAAGGGAAAGACATACTCTGAAAGACAATATTGTTAATAATTTCGTGTTATTAAATTAATAATATATAAGATCTGATAAATGCAGATTTTTATAATGTTTAATAGTTTATTACACTTTCTAAGAACATCTGGAAGTCTACATATGTTAAAACGATTACAATTTTAATATTCAATCTTTAAAATACTTCTAATTAGAATTTCAATTGTTACTGAAAATAATTTCCTCTTGTTTCCTCGCGTTTATGTGCGGAAATGTCTAAAATATTGTGAGAATTAACTCCAATGCCTGCATTTGAAGTTGTAGGCTTCCGCGGCCAGAGTCATGTGCGTGATATTGGCTGTCCGGGTGACGCCGCGTCGAAGGCTGTGTTGCCGACGTTTCGACCATCTTTTCCTGGTCTTCCTCGGGGCTGGTATGCCAGCATACCGCATACCAGTCCTGAGGAAGACCACGCAAAGATGGTCGAAACGTCGGCAACACAGCCTTCGACGCGGCGTCACCCAGACAGCCAAGATCACGCAAATGCCTGCATTTATCGATTAGAGAATATATTAATAAAAGACTTTTTAATTATATTGAAAAGAAATTGTCTTGAAAGTCAGGGAGAATTATAAAACAGCGTGAGCGAGGGCCAGAATGCCCTTGCAAACGCAGAACGTTGGATCCGTGGCGGAACGCTTGGTGTCAAAAAGTAAGCAGTTCATTGATTAATTCAATGATAAAATAAAAATAAACACGAAAATAAGGCAATTTTGCTTCATTAATCAATTTAGTCACATTTTATTAGTAAAATTTTGAGATAAGCGGGATAGCGGGGGTTTGGAGTGGCAGCCCCCACTAGAAACTACTATTAAAGTAGTAATAAATAGAAGTATTGTGGGATATAAGGGCTTCGGGATCGATTGCCCCAAAAGAGCACCATTAAATTAGTAATAGCTGGCACGGATCCACAGGGAGGGAGATTAGGGAAATTCCCCTCCCCCCCAAAAAATAAAAAAAACAACATCGGCAACTTCTTTTCTGGATACACTCCTAGAATTAGTATTACTTTTAAATTGCTGTAAGAAGTGCGTTTTATGTAAAACGAATGTTTAAATGTACCGCGTACATTATGATTGACTTGCATCACACGTTCATTTATTCACATTGATAAGAACCGACTCCTTTCTGGTGAACGAACGTTTTTGCTGTCAATGATACCAACACTGTAAACTTTCGATTTCCATGCTTGTATCCAGAAAATATTTATTAATGTTTATGTTTAATACCATATAGGCTTTTAAAAGGATTTTCTCGTAATTTTCGGAAAAGGAGATTTGTTCACTAGAATGCAAGACATTTGTCAGAGGACGAAGGAAACGCCTAATTGAGAAATAATTAATTTATGCTAGTAGTTCTTTAAAATTCGGGGCTTTCTCGCCTGACGATCGATTCTTCACGGTTCACTCTGCCAAAGGAGTCATGGTTCAAATTTAAGCCAACAATGCTTTCATTGTTGTGTCAATTGTTAATCGGCACGTCAAGAGAAACCGGGCTGCTTCTGTTAATCTTGTTTTCTACAATTACGTGAATTGGTGATTTAAGACCAGGAGTTTTAAATATATTACAGGTAAGTAATCTACAAATCTATACATTTTTCTTATGTGGAGAAAAACTAACATAAATAGTATAAATAATTTCTTTCTCGTCTTTTGATCTCTCTCGAGCTTTCTTGCCCGACGATCGATTCTTCACGGTTCACACTGCCAAAGGAGTCATGGTTCAAATTTAAGCCAACAATGCTTTCATTGTTGTATAAATTGTTAATCGGCACGTCAAGGGAAACCGGGCTGCTTCTGTTAATCTTTTTTTCTACAATTACGTGAATTAGTGATTTAAGACCAGGCGTTTTAAATATATTACAGGTAAGTAATCTAGAAATCTATACATTTTTCTTATGTGGAGAAAAACTAACATAAATAGTATAAATAATTTCTTTATCGCCTTTCGATCTTTCTCGATTGACGATCGATTTTTCACGGTTCACTGGCCAAAGGAGTCATGGTTCAAATTTAAGCCAACAATGCTTTCATTGTTGTGCCACTTGTTAATCGACAGGTCACGAGTAACCGGGTTGCGTCTGCTTATCTTTTTTTCTACAATTACGTGAATTGGTGATTTTAAAATCAGGAGTTTTAAATATATTGCAGGTAAGTAATCTAAAAATCTATATATTTTTTGTTATGTGGAGAAAGACCAACATAAAGAGTATAAATAATTTGCATTGAAAATAAGTTACAGAGAAGCATTGCAGTGCCAAATTAATAAAATGAATGTTACAGTATTTGTTTCTAACTGTGAATGGGATGATTTCTGCACACTATCTAAATACAAATCATTACTTGTGGAAGTAGCAAACCCACCTCAAAAATATTTTTGAGAGAAGTTTATTTTTTTTATTAACTATGCTGCTGTTTTGCCATGGGTTAGAGAAATAGAATGAAAAGTAGAAAATTAAAATAAATATTAGAAAAACAATTATAAGCTTTAAAAAATAAAAACTGACATGTGTTGCTTTTCTTTTCAAAATTATAAAAAGAATTGGAGAGCTCAAGTTGTATACCAAAAATACCTGATAAGCTATTCTTTGAAACATGTAAACCCAGAAATATGTACTAATTTTAAAAGAAATTGTAAGACACAGGAAAGATGAACCTGTGAATAAAAATTCTCTCCAAATAGCTTAAAAACAGACATAAAATGAAGAAGTAAATAAGGAATATGAGGATCATAAGCAGAAAATCTGTTAGGTACCTAAAGAATCATCAGTAGAGAGTAATATATTGAATAAGAAAATTGAATGGTAGAGACATGAATGCATGGAAACTATGTGAAGAAAGAATGATGTGAGGAAGGAAGTAGTATTATAATTTGAGGCAAGAAACAATCATGACAATTATCAAACTAAGAAGAGAAGAGCAAACTGAATCTGCAAGTGTAAGAAAAAGAACTGGATTAATAGGAAAATAAAAGACAAATGATAAATAATTATAAGAAAAATTAACCCAGAAATTTTTTATGATAGATACTATTTACTATGCAAGAAAAGCAAGTTTTAGAAAAATAGAAAACCTACAATTTAAGAACTAGCATATAAGCAAACAGAAGTAGAAAGCAGTTTCTAATATTCATAATTGACAATCTAAACAATTAAGATGAAAATATGATCTTTGAACCAACCATTAAAAGTTCTGACATATAATACTGAACAATTTAAAAACATACACATAAAATAGAGATAGATAATATACCATGAGAATTGATACAATTTGATTGATAAATTCCCTGGAAGAAGATTCACAAACGTATAATTCTACTAATTTAAAATATTTCAGAAACACCAGATGCCAAACCAGTAGAATGAAAAGGTTATAATTCTCTTACTATATGGAAAGGACACATTTGATTGTACAAATTACTGATCAATCTCTGTGTTAAATGTTGATATTAAAATATTTTCAATAGCATTACATAACAAATTGGTAGAAATTGTAAAAAGTAAAATGAGTGATAGTCATTCTAGATTTCTAAGAAAACAGATCAACAGATAATAATGTATTTTTAATGAGATAGCTATATGAGATAAACCATGAATATGGAATACAAATATTTTATATAATATCTTCATCAATTTTTGATATGCTTTTGAGAAATTAAATTATTGAAAATATTGAATATATAAGACTAATAATGTCAAATACTAAAGCCCAAATATGAATGGGTAAGTGATGAATTCAAAGTTTAATTTAGGCACACACAAGGCAATCCAACACCTGAAACCCTTATTTTTTTACTTACAACAGATGTAATTTTAATAATTTAACACATAGGTATCTTTTCTTTCTTGACAATTAATAAATAAGCAAGTTTTTAAACAAGTATCTTTATTGTCCATTTAATGCTGGAACACAATATTTTGTGGTATTTACATGCACCGCCAAGAGTGAACAAATAATAATTAACATATTTATGAGGAAAATGAAAAAATGACAAACAAATTTTGATGATACCGTTTAAACTGAAAGAATTAAAAATAGTATGCAGTATGAAAAACAAGTAACAGATTGATGTAAAAAATAGTTGTTATGATTTGAGAGACAAAGCGGTCGTCAAGTGACCAGACAAAACCAAGAAATACAATATTACACATAGGTTAAGAGAAACTGGTCCAATGGACCCTGCTTGGCTGGTTGTGGCTGAAAAAATATATGATTTTTAATTTATTATTCAGTACCACTGTCATAAAATTGTTGCAAGTACAATTAAAAAACACCATAGAAAACAAAGTCACAAAACTCTATCGCAAACCCTTCCATACTTTCCACGTAAAATATTGAAAATGTTACTGTGAGGTCCAATGAACCGCGGCTGCCTGGATAAGGGTTATAGAAGCTAATCAGATTACACCAACTAATATTCAAAGCATATGCAGTTGAGACATGAACATGTATGAAATGCAAAAACTGATAATTTTTAAAATGAAAATAATGAGAAGAATCCTTGAGTCAGTGAAGAATGCATATAGTTCCTGGGAAAGTTGGTATAACTTTGAAATAAACAATTTAACTATCTGTTAAATCTAAGTATTACACCCATATCTGTACCATCTATTAATTAAATACTATGTATTTACTATTGTTAAACCAATGTACCAGTTTTGAGTCACTAATGACCTCAGATGTCAATGCAACTATTAATAAATGAAAAAAATGTAATTGAGAATAAAACAATTGTAAACCAATTCAAAGATCTAAGGATCATTTGACTGGAATATCTCCGCTGAATGAATTATAGAGCAGTAAAGAAAATTTAATTGGTGTCCATTCACCACCCAAAAGAAAGGAAGATCAAAAGTTAGGTGCAAGGACAATGAGTTAAATAATGTCAGATGATTACAAATTAGAAGTTGTACAGTTCAAGTATAAAATCGAAAGAAATGGAAACTGCTGTGAAGAAGGCCAAAACATTCCATTAGGAGTTGTATATCCTAAAGAAGAAGTGCTCATTGAAGAGCTTTGCTAAAGCAAGATTGAAATTGACTTTGTTTGATGTCAACTGTCTCCATATGCTGCGTATACGCATGAGCTGTCAGAAAGGCGGGGGGGGGGGAGTAAATCTGTGCATAGTTGAAAGTTTTGGTGTGGATTTTGAGGAGTTGAAAAAAAGCTGTTTCCTTGGTCTTACTTCGACATACAAGTAAATGAATGTATGAATGATGCAGTTGTGTTCAAAGATGTTTTTGTACTAGTGGGTGAAACATATCAGAGCTTGCATAATGTTGATTGTCTCTTTGTTTCTCAATTTATTGGTAAACTCTCTCTTATGCTTCTTTTGACTTTTTTCTAGGAGACCAGAATGACAGATTTTAACCATTTAAACCTGTCTCAATCGCGAAGAAGCAGAGATATCAATTCAACAAGTGATGAGAATACAGAAATTTGTTTATCTTCTGAAGATGATGAACCAGGGAAAATGTCTCAAACCTTGGAAAGAAATGATGATGGACATGATAATCCACATACAGTGTTTAGAACTGTTTCCTTATCAACTAGACAACCTATGAAAGCGGGCTTAGATAATGTAATTAATTATCTAAAAAATTTAGGTTCTCCAGACTTGCTCAGGTGAGATATGAGGTATACTGTGTAGTGGACACTGAGGCATGACACACATTTCCCCATTTTGGGGAAAACAGAATATTTACTATCTCTGAATTCAATTGACAACTTTACTTTTATTTATTGGTTCAATTGCATCTTAATTGCTTTCATAACTGCATGAGAGTGAAGGCTGACCAGTGTGTCTTTTGTAGATGCAATTAAATGTCCAACTTTGTGAATGATCTCAGTGTTTATTCATTGAAGTGTGCAATAGAAAATATTATTGTGTAATTGAGTTTATATTTTGTTTTTCATTGTCTGGTATTGATCATGTAAAATGAGTAACTTAATTCATAATGTGTATTAGTCCTTTTTTAACAAAAATAAGCCAAAATTCAATTTCATGTTGAAAGAGCTGGTTAACAAGCAAAACTTTTCAGTGTGACTGTGGAAACCATGTACTCTAATTGCCATATAATCCACTTGGATTTCAGAATATTCAATTTGCTGCTTTTTTCCCCTGAAACTTGAAACATTATTTTCCTTGTTTTTATAATTTCATTATACGGTAAATATCACTTTCAATATATCTCATTTTGACGATCTTATTCAATTTGAAGTGGTGAACGCAGGGACAAACTAATTCTTTTCCAGCAGGGATCTTCAAATTCTTCAGAAATTTACATTCCCTGGCACCCCCTCCCCCCAATTCATGTTCTGTTATCATGAAACTGGGTGATATCTGACTTTTATTTTACAAATGACATTTTTTAAGAATTAGTATCAGCACATTCAGTTCTTGTATACAATATTGGGATCTTGAAGTTCTGTGGATGTAACTCAGTAGAGCTTTGTGATATGTGATAAAAGCTTAATTTCTTTAGAAAATAATACTCTCAGGTGAAGCATATGTTATGAGGTAACTGAAGACATCCATATATTTATTTGTACGATCAAAGATCTATACATATGGATTTACTTCAGAGCGCTGAGAAGGTTTTTAAAAAGAAAAAGGAACATTCCATATAAAACATATTTGTATTAATGAAAATTTAATTATATTAATAACTAGTTAAAAGGATTGTTTTATGAAAGTTTAAAGCGATTATGAAGAACACCATGCAGAATAATCTCAAGATTGTTAAAATACAGTAAGTAATTAGTATGTCTCTTAAAAATTCAATTTTAGCTCTTTTAAATTTTCATTAAGACACACAGAGTGAATCTTGGAATGTCATTCTAAGAAATGATGAAGACAAGAAATTATTTTAAAAGTTAATTCTTTTTAATCCAAAATATCAAGAAAATCTTTGACGATGTATCTGAAGGATAAAGGGAGAGGTAAAACATTAGGTTCTCAAAACATTTGCCTGCGGAAAGGTTAGTTACCAATATAAACACCAGAAAACCTACACTATGTGAAAGAATACCGATAGACAAATATATCAATAACTATAAAACTATTGAATCTACCAAAGGATTTTTTAAAATACTTCCTCTGAAGGATTTAAGTATTTGTTTTTCACTGTAAAATAGGCAGGAGTATATGCAATAATAAATTCAAGTTTTAACACCTGTCTGTAGCAACCATGTAATGTATGATATATTCAATTCATTCTGTAAAGTGACAAGTAACTAGTTTTTGTGCAATCTGCAGTATTTGGTTACATGCAATCCACTATGCATGTACACACGACTAATTGGATGTTTACTGGGTATGATTGGTGAGGGGAAGCACAAGATAAAATGATGACAGCGAGCAGGGTGGGGTACTTCAGTTAGTTCGCTAATAAAATAATAATTGGATTTGTGATAATTTGGAATTTTTCAAGCTCTCTCAGAGTGTAAAACAGAGCCCTCCATATTAACAAATCTGTTATAATTGGTAGTGAAATTCAATTGAAGGTGACTCCTAAAACTGATCTGTTACATTTGCTAATTTTTCAAAAATTATTGTTTTATTGTTTAATTTCATTATTTTTATTAAAATTATAAACAAATGTAAAACTTTAAAAGCATCTGCAAAACATTCACAATTAAACACAATACAAAACACAACACATTTTGTGAATACTCTTGCTGCTCTGTGGCACCATGTTGATGGCTGTGATACCCAAGATTGCGACATCACCCTGACAACCAAGAGCAGTTGCAAGACTGGCTACAGAATCCTATGACTTCATAACACATTTTATTACAAATCTACGGAAGAAAACTAGTTTTAATGGACTGTGAAACAAAATAAAATCAGAATAAATACAGAATATTACACAGAATTTTAGATCTACTAATGTTCCACCCCTACAGCGACAACCAATATTTGGCATAAAGCCTGCTGTGGTATGGAAAGGTATGGTAAGAGACTGATGTGGTATGGTAAGACTCTGATGTGGTATGGAAACCTTAGAAGAGAGGACACCAATGGAAGAGATGTGATGTCCGATGAAAATATGGGATTGGGCACTAACTGAAAGAAGAAAAAGAGAGATACTGAAAAAAAAACTTGAGGAGATGCTGTAAGCAAAGCAATGGCATCCACCTAGATGAGGTGAATGTTGGACAGAACAAAATGGCAACTTGGGTGTGGGAGAGGGTAAACGCTGTAATAACGCTGGAAAAAAGAAGAAAAATTTGCGGTTAATTGGGAGTGATGCATTATATTTACAAAAACGTTCACATCAATTTGTAATAACACATATATCACATAAATTGGTCTATGAGCTGTTCAGCATGGCTTTATTATCATCTTCATCTACCTATATTAGTTCATTATTCTTTAGTCTGGTAAAACAAATTCATATAAAATATAAATAAATTCAATGACATCTTTCTATTATTTCAGTCAATATTTTATGTTGTATATTGATCTGTATGATTTACAATGAACTTTTTGTGCAGATATAATTTGGTAGCTCTGTTTACCATTTCTTTGGGAGATAGAGACTTTGCTTTGAAAACAGCAATTGTTTATGGTGCAATTCACACTACGAATATTGGGAAAGAGACTGTTCAGTCTATCATTATCCAGGAAATTCAAAAAGAGTTGGAAAGTAAGTATATCTTCAAGTGTTTTGTAATATTCTTCTAAGGCTCTACGACCTTCAAATGAACGGCTTTGCTCAACTATCCTTTTCTGTTTTTTCTATTCCTCAAGTGTTCGATCCAATTTTCAATCTTCCTTATGTATTTGACAACATCATTTCTCCATCTATTTTTAGGCCGTCCTTTTCTCCTAGTGTTCACCGGAATCCAGCTAAACATCTTGTTCACTATTCTGTCATCTGACATCCTATTAAAATGACCAAACTAACTTAAGATCATGGCTTTGATAAAATTCAATGTTTGTATGTTATCGTATACTGCCCAGTTCGGAACTTTTCCTAATACGCCAATCTTCATTGGCATTTTAAGTACTCCACATATCCTTCTCATAATCCACTTTTCAAAAAGACGCTGGCATCCTTTTCTTTTATAGTCCACGTTTTTGCGACATAAGTTACAACTGGTCTAATCACTGTTCCATACAGTCTTAGTTTTGCGTCCTTTGATAACATTTTACTTTTAAATAGCTTCAAATGTGCCAAATATTCACTGTTTCTTGCTACTATTCTTGCTTTTATTTCTTCTTCATCATTTTTGCAAGCGAAAATTGCTCCGAGATACTTTTAAGAGATCAGCTCACATTTATTAAGGTTTTATTGGTAATGTGAATTGGAATTAATTGGGCAACTTTCACCTTACATCTCATGTTATTTGTTTGTTTTTGTTTTTTTAACATTGATTTTAACCCATAACGAATTGAGTTCTAATTTAACGCCTGGAAGAATTCAAGTGCCTTCTTAGTACGCGCAACCTAAATATATGCGTAGGGTAGACATTGTTACAGTCGTGTTCACATGGTCCCTTTTATATCGACCTGTGCTAATATTTTATCCATAACCACGATGGAAAAGGTCACTGATAGCGGATCTCTCTGTCGTACTCCAAATTTGATACAGAACTCTTCACTTGTTTGCTGCTTTATCATAACCTTGGCCTTGGTACCCACCAACGTGGGCCCTATTAATGATTGTAATTTCGTTGGCACTCCATACTCCAGCATACAGTGAAATAATTTATGTCTTAAAGCCGAATCAAACGCTTGCGAGTAATCTACGAACAATGAATTTTTCGGTATTTTCCCCTCTACTCCAATTGTTTGCGTGGCTGCATTCTGTATTAGGTTGCTCAACTCATTCCAGTTCTCCACTGGCACTCTGTTTGCTAAATGTTCCGTTAATAAGCTCTCCTTCTGACGGGATCCCGTAATTCACTTCTATTCCATGATAGTATTTTCTCCCTTTGTTTCTTTGAATATACTCATGGTAACTTTACGTTTAGGAGAGTTTTTACCAAATAGTGATCAGTCTTTGTTTGGACCACGTAATGCATGTACATTTTCTGTCAGATACATTTTATTTTTATTTATTAATACGTGATATATCTGCGTCACTATTTTTTCTGTTGGGAGAAAGCCATGTTTCCACATGTATAGGTTTATGTTTAAATTGTGTGCTCATTATCACAAGGACTACCTACAACCGCTAAATCACAAAGTAGCTTACCATTTTGGTTCGTGGTTTCATGGATTGTGTGTAAACCAGATAGTTCTCGGTAGGTTTCTTCCTTACCTAACTGTGCATTGAGATCTCCAAGCAACACCAGAAAATCGGACTACGGAACTTGTTCAATAGTCCGCTGCAATGTATAATAAAACTGCTCCTTCTGTTCTGTATCTTGATCGTTAGTGGGTGCATGCACGTTTATCACGGCGATGTTATTAACTTTGTCTTTTTGTCGTACCTTACTTAGTCTTAATTGGAGTAAAATCAATCAGATGACTTTGCATATCCTTCTTTATTAGGAATGCCGTCCGAGATTGTCCGGATGTTTATTCTGTCCCTTTATAGTATAATGCAAACTTTCCTTTCTTCCAAAACCAGTGCCTGCCCACCTCACTTCTTGTAGCGCTACTACGCTCAGTTGTTTTTTTCAAATCTGGTCAGTCAAAATTTTCCTGGTTGCAACAAAGTCTTCACAGCCCATGTTCTAAAAATCTTTCTCCTTTTCTTTTGCTTTGGTCGTTGTATAGAGACATTACTGTTCCGAGGCTTAGTTGAGCGTTTCGCGGCTTTTTAAGGGTAATGGGAAGCTGGCCCAACACCCAGCCCTCTTCCATCATCCGGGCTTGGGACCGGCAACGGCGGCTGCTGAGGTACTCCATCCCGCCCAGTGGCATCCTATGGCGGAGTTGTTTTTGTTATATGAATGTAATTGATTTCTTTGATAAGGATCGTTGTAGTTTTGACAGTTGTGTGCAGATACCATGTCTTCCAGGGATTAAGTTAAATTATTTGTTATCAATACACATTTTTAATGCCAATCTCGTATCTGTTAAACTTGTTACTTTTCTGTTGCAGGTAATACTTTTTGTAGAGGAAATAGAGAACGTTTCTTAAATACGGTGTTTTTCGTATCTGAAATTTATTTTCACACACGATCCAATAATAAGCTTCTTTTAGTTTTGGGTGAGAAATTGCTTCAATGCTTTTTTTGGTTGCTCACTGGAAGGGATGGCGAATTGGAAGTTTTAGCTACATGTGTAAGTACATTTTTATGTTATTTAATTGTGATTTTGCTAAGGACGCATTTTTTACTCTGTGTTGTGTCTTGATATTTATTTTTTCATCAGTTTAAATTTGTGATGGCTTTGAAAATAACAAGAGGTTTCAAGTTTTTAATAAATGAATATGAATATTCCTGAAATACAGAAAGTCTGTTCTCGTTATTTTGGGAACAGCTCAAAACTGAATATCACGACACAAAAACTCATCTATTCTTTTGATTCTCTAAATTAGTTGTTAATGTGTAAACCCTTTTACTTTTTGGTTTTACTACGTGCGTAGTAGAGTAAAAAATGTTGTAAATCTGCTGAAATATCGGCGATTTTGTGACAAAATGCCTGATTAAGAGACGCTGATTTAGAAACAAAGTGGATAAATATTGTTTCTCTAGGCAGTAAATTACTTCTACCTCGTTGAGAATACAAGTTTCGTGGATGCTTGATATCGTAAAATCGTTTGACAACCGCGATCCTTCGGTCCGAGATCACCACAACACTACTGCCTTAGTGATCTCGGCCACCGGGATCGGCTGAGAAACATTTTGAATACGGAATAAAGTGGCAATTTTTAACAGTGACCAACCAAAAATATCACGATAAAAAAGCAGTATTTAAAACAATTCTTCATAGCAGTAGTGTTGTTTGATCATTTTGCCTGAGTAGGCTTCAAAGCAGATTATCGTATTGTTTGACACTCTCCTCCCGTCATTAACGAAGATATGTGGTGGATATAAGGTGGTCATTAACGAAGATACGTGGATATAAGGTGGATACTACAAGAACGTGAGTCGATGGTCATCGAAATAGCTTTCTTTGGTGCCCGTCACACACAGGGGTCGTTAAGGCACTGTAAATTTTATTATTAATAATAGTGATATTTTTGCATACAAGGAAAGTAATAAGAATCAAGTTTACACACCATCTACAAGATACACTACCTGCGCAGGAGTGTAGAACTGAGCGTGTTTGTAAGCCACTCCGGCACCCCTGCACATTTTCAAGTGAATTGAGAGAGAGCGTCGATCGTCTTTGCACTTATGAGTACAATAGTGTTAACTCGTGACTACGCCTACAAGAGTGCTAGTGACTTTTGTGATCATTGCGTTAAACCGAAAACAGAACCAAGTGATAGAAGAGTTTATCGAAATAAACTTCGGAACCTTGTCCAGAACCTGTGGCGGGTGAAAAGTATAGAGTTCCACGATTGTGAAAAGAGAGATACAGCTTATGAAATGCTTGTGATGAAATTAATGTAATTAGAGTGATAGTTAGTTTACGCTTTTGAAATTAATGTAAAATATTAGGTTTCGAAGAACCCGATTGTCTTTCTAGGCAACCTTTCCTTCATTCATGAAGTAGGAAGTAAACTCATTTCTAAGCTTTTTAGCAGCAGATCTTGGTATAGATCTTGGTATAGAGGGGTTATAAATAACAACAGTTTTTGGAAGACTTCATTCATCCGCAAATAATTACGGTAATATGAAGGATCTGAACTTGTTGCGTAGTTTATGTTGGCTAGGCTACCCGGGACGAGCCGCGTCAATGTCATGGTGGCTAACGTTTCGGCCAGCGTATCGTGGCCTTCTTCAGAGCCACCATGACATTGACGCGGCTCGTCCCGGATTGCCTAGCCAACAGGATCGGAACTTAACTATTTTAGTACTCTTGTAGGAGTGTATTCATTTCTCTTTGTAAGTAAATCTTTACACCAGCCTTTGCGTTTTCGTTTCTTTATGTACTTCATGGCCACGACAAAAGCGATCGCGTTCTCTTCTTGATTGCTCACCATCACTCAACTGTGCTCAAATCTTCCGATTTATAGTTGCATTTTAATCTTCCGATCTATGAGTGCACTTGCCTGCAGGGGTATAACTTCCCGACCTAAATGAGCAGGTTTATCTGACAGGTATATCGTAACGAGTGTGCCGGACCTGAGACGAAGTAATTTACATGTAGGAATGAGATTTATCCACTTGTTCGTTACCGGGTCAGAAAACCTTTTGTTTTGTTACCGGGTCAGAAAACAAAAGTCTTTCTGGCCTAAATTCGCCGATTACTGCCGCACAATTAACATACTTTCCCTTCACTATATACGTAGTAAGGAGACAAAGTAAAAATTAGATATTTTATTATAATTAAAAGATACAAAATCAAATAAAAATTTAAACATGTACAAAAGAATAACAATAAAACACAATTATATTTTTGACAATCAATAAGATTATTTGTCTAAAAAGTCTTTGTTTAACAATCACGTTTCACGTGTACGTTTCACGCATCAAGAGGCGCGAATACAAAATATTAGTCATGTATTTCATCTAAAAGTAAAAATGACAAAGTTTTTTAATATATTGATTACAGTTTTTAAAATAAGTAACAAAAAAGAAGATGAAAATAATTAAAATTCGACTTTAAGTCAAAACTGTAAGTAATAAGGACAAAATATTAATTAGATGGGAAATGACTTACATGCTTAAATAAGCACATAGGACAAAGATATAACATATAAAAGAAGACAGGATAAATTAATTTTTGAACACAAATTCAAAACTGTTCTATACACCGTCCTCGTAAAGTTCAAGTCAACGGAATCGTCACATTGTCACAGAAATATAATAAAAATCTGTCAGTAATTAAATTAGCTCAGTGATATAATATCGAAAACAAACTGTTTATAGGTTTAGACAATATTATCAACTCATAATCTTAAGTTTGTTAATGTTCAAGTAACCGTTTAAAATTTGTTATCTTTTGGTTTGTCTTGCCTATTGCAAAAAACTAGCCTAAATTATGTATCCAGCTAACTTGAAACAAGTAATGAAAGCACTTAAACCCACCAAATATGTATTAAAATCGCTAAAAATTGTAGATAAAGTCACAAAATTCAAAAGCAGAACTAGATGCGTCCGTCTCGTACGATGGTGTCAACCAAAACTCCCTTGAAAGTAATGCTATTTCTAAAAATAATCTCAAACACTGCTAAAAAAATTTACTTTATTTTTTCTCGAATAGAGTACAGAATGCTTAAAAAAGTGTAGCTTTAATTTTCGTTAAACTTCCTGAGTTTTAAAAAATTTCGAACGTTAGAAACAATGTGATAGAGTTTGTGCTGTGTACCACAATTAGTGCTTCCTCTCAAATTTATTTTTTAAATTTATTCTCATCAAAAACAGCATCTCCCTGTCAATTTTTGTGTCTAGATGAATATGTTAGAAATGGAACATGATCTGTTGTTGCAGCTAATTATAAATGGTGTAAATCTGAAGAAGGACCACCCAGTAAGTTATACGAGACTCTTAGTACAAATTCGTGTAACATTGCTCTCAAGAAAAATTTCCAAGATTGGGAAAAGCTGGATACTTTTAATCGTAGACATGGACCACTTAAATTTTAAGTCTCTTCCTGAAGATCTTAAGTTTTGTTACATGGTATGTACTAAGACATTAGGTGTGTTGCAAAATGATACGATCATAATGTTTTTAGGGCTCAATATCCATATAACATAGTTTGCACTATAACTACTGATACCATTGTATTGAAGGCTAATTAATATCTTTAAAAATAATTTTAAAAATGTAAAACATGAAGACCGACAGTATTAAGACGAGATTTGCAATATGATACGAACCAACATGTCAGAAAGGAAGAAGCAATTTTTCCAAAGAGACAATAGGGAGGACAATCAGTCATGGTGTGGGTGTGTTCAGTGCAACTTTCTTGCTATCTCTCTCGTTGGTTTAGTGGCAGAGAGACAACATCCTTCGCTTTTTCGACAACTCGGATGAGAGCCACAGACTATCAGTTCTTTTTGAAAATGACCTTTTGCCAGTTGCATAGGAAATTGATGCATATGCTTGGATATTTCAGCAGGACAAAGCAACTGTTGTCATTGCCAGTGAATAAAGAACTGATTTTATCGTCACAGTGTGAATGTCATGGAATGGCAAGCCATTTCTCCAGACCTGAACCTCATGGAATCATTTGTAGAGAATCTTGTGCACAGAAATTTATAAAGAAGCAGTGTGCCAATGTTGAAGAATGAAAGCTTTCTATCCTGTCAACATGGAAACTTTGAAAATTGTCCTTGTCAGAAAATCATGTGGGAAGTGTGAAGACTTCAGGTTTCAATGTTGTGAAGAGAAATGGGTCATTGATTGGACATTAAACTGAAATTGTGTAATTTTTCTACAACCACACACTAATTTTAAATATTCTTAGGGAAATAAAATAATTTATGTATATTCAATAAACTATCGCGGCAATTTATTTTCTGATATGAAAAGAAAATTTTTGTTTCAAATTTATTGACAATAAAAACGTTGCATAAGATGATCTTATCATTTTACAACACACATTACATATAAAGAATTTGTAAAATATTAATAATATAGGTTAACAATTTCTGTCATTTTTTTCAGCCACTCATTGGAGATCAAGGTTTCAATATACTTCAGAGAATGAGATTATCACATACATTAGACTCTGAAAGAATATTAGAAAATGCATCTGGATGTACAAGAAATTTTGAGATGTCTGCAAAAGAGCAATTACCAAAACCAACTCCCAGCACAGAGTATAGACATTCAAACTATAAGTCAAAACCACCCGCAAAAAGGCAATATTCTTCTGCCACGAAACCAGGTCCTTCAAGACTGAGCATGGCAAAGAAGTTGCGGGCTTCGCAAAAGGAAATCATTCCGGAATGTGAACATTCTGAAACTAATTCAAACAGTTTGAACGTTAGTTCTAGTAATGTTGCGTTGCCTCCAAAAGATCAATTACCAAAAGCAACTCCCAGCGCAGGGTATAGACATTCAAACTATAGGTCAAAACCACCCGCAAAAAGGCAATATTCTTCTGCCACGAAACCAGGCTCTTCAAGACTGAGTATGGTAAAGAAGTTGCGGGCTTTAGGTAGGGCTCACTTTCAGGAACGTGAACATTCTGTAACTGAATCAAACAGTTTGAACGTTACTTCTAGAAATGTTGAGTTGTCTCCAAAAGATCAATTACCAAAAGCAACTCTCAGCTCAGGGTATAGACATTCAAACTATAGGTCAAAACCACCCGCAAAAAGGCAATATTCTTTTGCCACGAAACCAGGCTCTTTAAGACTGAGCTTGGTAAAGAAGTTGCGGGCTTTAGATAGGGCTAACGTTCAGGAACGTGAACATTCTGAAACTGATTCAAAGAGTGTGAACGTTAGTTCTAGAAATGTTGAGCTGTCTCCAAAAGAGCAATTACCAAAAGCAACTCCCAGCACAGAGATTAGGCATTCAACCAATAGGTTGGTAAAGAAGTTGAAGGCTTTAAATAGGGCTAACGTTCAGGCATGGGAACATTCTGAAACTGATTCAAACAGTTTGAACGTTAGTTCTAGAAATGTTGAGTTGTCTCCAAAAGAGAAAATGCCAACAACTCCCAGCACAGAGTGTAGACATTCAAACTATATGTTGGTAAAGAAGTTGCGGGCTTTAGATAGTGCTCACGTTCAGGACCGTGAACATTCTGGAACTGATTCAAAGAGTTTGAACGCTAGTTCTAGTAATGTTACGTTGTTTCCAAAAGAGCAATTACCAAAAGCAACTCCCAGCACAGAGTATAAACATTCAAACTATAGGCCAAAACCACTTGCAAAAAGGCGATATTCTTCGGCCACGAAATCAGGCTCTTCAAGACTGAGCTTGGTAAAGAAGTTGCGGGCTTTAGATAGGGCCAACGTTCAGGAACGTGAACATTATCGAACTGATTCAAAGAGTGTGAACGTCAGTTCTAGTAATGTTGAGTTGTTTCCAAAAGAGCAATTACCAAAAGCAACTTCTAGCACAGAGTGTAGACAATCAACCAATAGGTTGGTAAAGAAGTTGAGGGCTTTAGATAGGGCTAGCGTTCAGGAACGTGAACATTCTGGAACTGATTCAAAGAGTGTGAAAGTTAGTTCTAGAAATTTTGAGTTGTCTCCAAAGGAGCAATTGCCAACAACCCCCAGCACAGAGTGTAGACATTCAAACTATATGTTGGTAAAGAAGTTGCGGGCTTTAGGTAGGGCTCACTTTCAGGAACGTGAACATTCTGTAACTGAATCAAACAGTTTGAACGTTACTTCTAGAAATGTTGAGTTGCCTCCAAAAGATCAATTACCAAAAGCAACTCTCAGCTCAGGGTATAGACATTCAAACTATAGGTCAAAACCACCCGCAAGAAGGCAATATTCTTCTGCGACGAAACCAGGCTCTTCAAGACTGAACTTGGTAAAGAAGTTGCGGGCTTTAGATAGGACTAACGTTCAGAAACGTGAACATTCTGGAACTGATTCAAAGAGTGTGAACGTTAGTTCTAGTAATGTTGCGTTGTCTCCAAAAGAGCAATTACCAAAAGCAACTTCCAGCACAGAGTGTAGACAATCAACCGATAGGTTGGTAAAGGAGTTGAGGTCTTTAGATAGTGCTCACGTTCAGGAATGTGAACATTCTGTAACTGATTCAAAGAGTTTGAACGTAAGTTCTAGTAATGTTGCGTTGTCTTCAAAAGAGCAATTACCAAAAGCCTCTCCCAACACAGAGAATAGGTATTCAACCAATAGGTTGGTAAAGAAGTTGCGGGCTTTAGATAGGGCTAACGTTCGGGAATGTGAACATTCTGGAACTGATTCAAAGAGTTTAAACGTAAGTTGTAGTAATGTTGCGTTGTCTCCAAAAACTCAATTACCAAAAGCAACTCCAAGCACAGAGTATAAACATTCAAACTATAGGTCAAAACCACCCGCAAGAAGGCAATATTCTTCTGCCACGAAACCAGGCTCTTCAAGACTGAACTTGGTAAAGAAGTTGCGGACTTTTGATAGGACTAACGTTCAGAAACGTGAACATTTTGGCACTGATTCAAAGAGTGTGAACGTTAGTTCTAGTAATTTTGCGTTGTCTCCAAAAGAGCAATTACCAAAAGCAACTTCCAGCACAGAGTGTAGACAATCAACCGATAGGTTGGTAAAGGAGTTGAGGTCTTTAGATAGTGCTCACGTTCAGGAATGTGAACATTCTGTAACTGATTCAAAGAGTTTGAACGTAAGTTCTAGTAATGTTGCGTTGTCTTCAAAAGAGCAATTACCAAAAGCCACTCCCAGCACAGAGAATAGGCATTCAACCAATAGGTTGGTAAAGAAGTTGCGGGCTTTAGATAGGGCTAACGCTCAGGAATGTGAACATCCTGGAACTGATTCAAACTGTTTGAACGTTAGTTCTGGAAATGTTGAGTTGTCTCCTAAAGAGCAATTGCCAACAGCTCCCGCTCTTCCTGTAAAGACGCAATGTTCTCCTGTCGCCCAACCAAGCCCTTCAAGACTGAGCTTGGAAAAGAAGTTGCGGGCTTTGGATAGGGCTATCTTTTCGAAATATGAACATTGTAGAAGTGATGCAGACAAATTTAACGATGGTTCTAGTGATTCTTCCATGAGTGTAAGTCACATATTGAATGAAAATGATGGCCATGAAGATGATGATAATGAATGGAAGTTCTTGATTTCAGGTAAATTTCCATAATTTTTAACTGTTATGATAAGCATAGTGTTACTTGATACTTTTGTTTTTACTTTCTTGCATACAGATTACGCAGAACTGGGATGATAACTGTCGTTTTCAGTTTTAGCCAAGGCAACTGCGACTTCTCACAAAATCTAAGTCCGAATGTCACTTTTGCTTTGTTCTAAGTTCGAACTCGTCTTGACTCGGCCGCTCTCGTTCGTGGCAGTACCCCCTACGTTTGCACGTGCAGCGTATGGAATTGTCCCGTGATGGCGATTGCATTTCTATATCGTCGCTCGTTCTGTTCATTGACCGATTTGCAGCCTCGACGTCGGCCTGAGTACCGGCCTCCGTTTCGCCTCTCAGTGTGATTATCAAAATCGCTGAGAGGCGCGTCGCCTCGATTGACGCCCTACTCCGCTCACCCTCGCATCGAATTAAGCCCTTCTGACTCATGACCTATGGCCCTCAGCCGCGTGGCGCCCCAACCATCGCTTCGCCGAAGGTTCGCTCGAGGAGCGACTTTCTTAGTTACGCCCTCCGGCCTCGCACGTGAGCGCCAGGATATTTCTATTCTTTGCCATTTCTTTGTACCATCTTTATTTCAGATGTATGATACATCACGGTACAGGGAATGTATTGTATTTCTGTGTGTGGGGGGGATTTTTGAGAGAAAAACGTATTGTCAGACATTGGTAACGAATCTTGAAAGTGAACAAATCTTGTTCTTTTTTGCAGAAAATTACTTCCTTTAACACGTTGTGTAATAAAAAAATGTGTTTTGTTTGTTCTATATAGAGAAAAATTGAGTGTAGGCAATATGTCTGCCTGTTTGTATGCCCGTCTGCCTGTCTGTGGCCAAGGTCAATAAATTGAATGCTTTCATGTGTATTGAAAGGATTCTTGTATACATTTGTAGACTAACTAATAGCTCCGTAATAAAATAGTAATATCTAGACACATTTTTTTAGAATTTAATTTTTTTTTAAATTGACACTTCGAAAATAAAACTATTGTTTGTTTCCCAAAACAATAAAATAAATTACTATTTTCATCATTGAAATGGATATAATAATTTGTTCTTGACCATATTGTTTTAGACTCTTCAGATGAAGTTGCCGTGGAATGTGTGGATCTCATCTCAGAGGAAGACTGAACAGAAGATGAGTCGTAATTGAAGAATATTTGTTTAATGTTGTGTTTCAGTTATTTTTTTATGTTTTATCATTTTAGTGTTATGACAAGTGCTTAATGATACTGGTATAAATTTGAAAGTCTCACATTTCTTCCTAGTTACACTTTCTAAAGCTTGCTTGAAGTCATATAAATTTTTAAGAGATGAATTCTTTAAAATTTCTGAATTGAAATTAAAATTTCTGAATTGTTATGTTAAGATATAAACATAAACAGATATGATTATTTAGTAATTAATACAGTCTAATAGTAGTGAAGATGGAAAAAATATTACAAAAAATGGACCCATGTTTCAAACAATTCCCGTCCTCAAATACTAAATGAAGAGAATGCTTTTGGAAAGCTGTTGCTTCTATCTAAATACATGGAAATTGCTAAGCAATATTATTAATACTAAATTAATTCGAATGTGATAGCTATGATAATACCTATAGGTACAGTAGTTTTGAAGAGTTTATTTGTTTTTCTAAGAAATGTGATATTTAAAATGTGTGTAAATTATTTTACGTTATTTTATAGCAGAAATGTTCTGAAAGAATGACATGTTTTACTTACTATTTTTAATTTTTAAATGTTCATTAATGCCAGGATAGCAATATAAACATAGTCCATAATTTAGTATGTATTTATAGAGGTCCTCTAATTGAGGAAAAGATCCAAAGCAAATCAATGGATTTGCAAAACAAGTAATGTATGCTTGCAACAAGCTCTGTTTTGTGTTGTCGTTCATAATAAAGTTTTCGAAAATTTATAGTCTTGTTTTATTAGATTCATTTATTTTTTATTTATAGGCTAATAACAAAAATAATCTGAAAACATAAGTTGAAATAAATGCATGGTATCAAATCCTTTTCCTACCAAATTTTTGAATATAACACAAACTATACTCTTAAGAAAGGATAGGTGAAGACATGATTTTACCTGAATTGTTTATTACTAGAAATAATTGCTAGTAAAGGAAAAAATAATTTAGGTCAATTGTGGCATTTTTTAACAAAGGTTTTTCCAAAAACTATCGTAATTCTTGTTAGTTGTATTATAAATTCTGGTTTTGGAGTCACAGAAGTTCAAATATCATCTTAGTATCCAATTTATCTTTAATTTTTTTAATGAAAATCTTTTTAACTCGGAATGAAATGTGCACTGAGTTTGTAATGTGTCAACATCATAGAAAATGTGGGAAAATGGAAAGAGTGATACCTGAATACACAAAAAATATCTGCAGTGGCATGAGAATTAACATTTGTTTTTACAAAACTGAACTTTTTTAAAATTCAAAAGCTTTGTGATGAAATGGCAGTAATCTAAACCTGTACAGACCAGGAGAATGAGGATAGGAGAATGGCCTTTTGTTCTTTTCTTCCGTAAGTTAGAATGCGACAAAGTTCGAATATCCATGGAACTCGCTTATCTGAAAAAATATTAATCATACCCTATTATTTCAAGACATTTAATAAAGTATATACAATTGTTTTCATACTATTGGACAAGGTCCTGCCGACCTGACAGGATATTGCGCAAGATTAATAATCTTGCAGATTACTAATCTCTGATTTTGATAGAAATTGAAAAAGACAGCTCCATGGCTTTTCCGAGAAGTGGATATCATTGTAGATATTCCTTTCTCCCTCTAATTAATATTTACTAAAGAAAGAGAAGGATCTATCAAATTTCTGTACAGGTCATAAATTAGAATAGTTTTGTAACAGTAGTAATAGAGATAAATCAAAGTCTAAAAGAATTGCTTGTGCGTATTCCTATTTCCGTGTAGAATACGCCTTCACATATATTCATATCGACATTTTTACAGCCTACTTCCCGCAAAATCCGCATCGCGGCGCTAGTGACCCCGCATTCGGGCTATCAACCTCTGGCAACACTGGTCCAGTATCAATATATTTTCGTCAGTGTTAGTTTCATTGACGGAAAAGTCACGATCATATTGAAAGTATCAGGATTTCTTCTTTTCGCCGTTAGAGAAAAAGGGCCTATTTCGATTGTTCTATTTTGTTAGATAATTACAACACTTTTCTGTGTTTTTTGTTTTCATTTTTTATGGTTTTCGCATATCATATAGCTCTGAATAAAGTGTTTTGCATGTTTTTAAAGAAGCATATTTATAACTCATGACCAACGTACATGTCATCAAACACACCACTTAGCTTTTCGGTCATGTAGTGATCCCTTTGATTGTTTTAGATTGGTGTAAATGTAAAGGGAACACGACACGTAAAGACAACAAAAGCGCACAGAAACCTCCATGCCCGCTGCGGGATTCTAACCCGCGACCCTTCCAGCCGAGGCAACTACAGCCTTAGCGACCTCGGCTCTCCTGTCCGGCTATTTGACATTGGAACTAATCTCTTAGCACTTACATTTCTCGGTTTTCATTTGGTTATTTCTTCATCAAATTCCTTCTTTAGTTGTTCCCGGTCAGCAGGGAACCAAGCGCTTCTTGATACGTTTACGCGTTCGCGGGCATACCCTCCAGTTCCTAAAATAATTAATGCATCGAATGTTGCGTCACATTCTTTCAAATTAATTAGCTATGTAACAGGAATTTACAAACCTCGCAGGCATCTAAAGCGAGTCTAACGTATCCAACATATTTTCAAACTTTCATGTTACCTCGTCCATTTCTGAAAAAACATGGTGACAATATAAATATCTGTTTCTAAATTTCAATTTCGCCGAACAATAATAACAAAATACTGCACCTGCATTTAAAACTTTAAATTTTTTTGCTTTAAGTTCTTGAATTGTTCGAACAGGCAACTCATCTGAAAAATATTCGCACTCTAAAATACAAATCAGCCTTTCGCAAACTTCTACATATTATCCCACATTCACATTCAGTAACGACTTATTTGAAACAAATAGGCGGTTTCCCGGGCAACGGATTTGATTTACAAGCTTTTGCTTCTTTTTTTGCCGAAGTGGCCGCCAGGATCGTTCTAGTGCAGAAATAAAGTTTTATGGTATCGCCCACAAGAAATGCAATACTTTGATTGCAATTCAGCTCAGGAGATAGACCAGCCGTCGTGGCCGTGCCGAAGAGTTAAATTTATAACAGAATTGCGCAGGAGATGGGTTTCAGCCGGTGGGTTTTACCTCTCGCCTTCGGTGTCTCACCCCGGATCCCCCCTCCCCCTCCTCGCGATCGACCAATGATGGGCGCTCTTCCCGGTCGCCGATTGGCTGTTTCTCCCTTGTCTCTCAGGCGGCTCCTTAACACTACCTTTCTTCTTTTTATATTAGTCCGCCAGAAAATGTCTCCTTCTTTCCACTGCTACTCTTCCTGTGTGTCCCTCCTGCTCCCCTACCACGCTGTAGCTCTGTCCTTCTTCCACCAACACTGTGCCACCTGCCAGTTTCCTATTGGTCGTCATCGATCCCTCACCTTACCCGCTAACCCGTCTTGACCATATAAGGCGGCCTCGCCAGCCATTTGGTTAACCCGTTAATGACCAATCTTTGAAATTATAATATTTTTTAATAATATCATGCATTGGCTCTAATATTACACTAGAAAAGATAAATCACTCATTTATAATTTTTTAAACCAATAGTGAATGTACAGCAAAATGTTTCGTATACGCAACTTCGGAACTTTAGAGTATATCTATTCATCTTGACACGAGACGCCTGAAAACGGTATGAATAGAGATGAACGTGGCATTTTTTTACGTTTGTTAAGTGCAGTGCTTTTGCACAATCTGCATCTCCTTCTGGCTTTGGTTTCGTCCTTTATAATCACCAATCAGTGTTCTAAATCATGATTGATTGATGATGCCGGGCGCGTCAACTGTTAACTTCATTAGTCTCAGAAATGAAATGCATGTTCTTTTAGCGCGGGAGGTGGCGGTTATTTTCCCCTGTCGGATGGCGAGACCCAACGCCGACCCACCTGGTGGCTTGCGAGTTCTCCCCAAGCAAGAGTCTCCCACCAGCGGAGCTCCGCCTCAACCGGAACCAGCTTTTATATCCCGACTGGTCTCCCGACAAGTATGGTAGTGTAGTGTAAGTGATGCAAGTAACGGGTGAGCAAATGACTAGGATCACGAAGCAATGCAATGATCAGGTCAGAGGCAGTGCGGTGAAAAATGTATGCTCTGAGCCACCTCTCTCGGTATCCGTACATCCTCATAACGTACTTCTTTAAGTAGTGAAGTGTTTGTGGGCCGACCAAAATTGGAATTTTTATCTCCTGTGCATTCATTTACTCATTATTGCATTCATTTCTTTTTGTATAGATTTCAGATTTCATTAGTCATATCTAAAAATGATCGAGGCTAAAGTTCTGATACGTTTTCTTCGTTTACATTATATATTATTCCAACAGAAGATCACCATTTTTTCCCTAATCTGTTATTTTCTGAAAATGACGAGGAATGTGCACTGCATCAATCATATTTGCTAAAATAATATCAACAACTTCCTCCAGAAATAAGTTCAGCAGTTATAGAGGCCTTTATTTTCTTCTGTCATTTCCGAATTAAACAGACTTTTTTTAGATTACTATAAAATTTCGCTTTAAGTATTGCTTATGCAATGATGCAATAATGCATGATAAGAGCCTATCTCCAAGATGAGATAATTATATCAATGACGAAAATATGAAACAGTAGTAATATGTCTATTCCTGAACGATTACACTCCGATTGCATTTGTTCTTTCATATTCAGACCGTATACCTCACTAATCCCAACATTGCGTTAATGCAACATTATTGTAAATTATCAATAATAAGCTATTTAAGGATTTATCTGCATAATAAATATTCTGAAATGATAATAGAAGGTAAAAGCCAGTCTCACGAGTAATATACAATAAAAAATGTTAATATTTAAATTAAAGATTGAATCTCAGTAGCACAATCCACAACTATCTCCACGTTTCAAAATTCACCTATTCCTGATTTACGCTCGCATACGAATGATAAATGCAAAACCTCATCAAATAACATTTCTTCTTAGTGCGATAGTGATACAGAAAAATAATTATATCGAATCGTTTTTCTTAAAAAAAATGTATATATTAAATGTAGCGTTTACGCAGTCTTAGGACTTAATGGGTTAATAACAGCTTTAGAATGAATGATAGTATGCATTATTATAAAAGAAAATGAGAAAAGAAGAACATTACAGACAACTTTTAAATTGAATTAGCACAAAAAATATTAAACTAAGCATCACTCAGAGAGAAATTGTAAATAGATTTTAATTTCGATAAAGGTACTTTATTTAACATAGTCCCTTTCTCCGCTGCACAAGCCTAGTCGGCTGCAGCCAAATTGTTCGTTGAATACATTTCTGTATCTCCAAGGTAACTATAGGGGGAAATAAAAAGAAAATTAAAAAAAAAACATTCGGTAGCAGTACCCTCTGAAGAAGATCACAACATGTTGGCCGAAATGTCAGCCACCACAACAGAGACGAGGCTCGTCCCGCATAGCCTAGATAATACAACCTCCGGTCACGGAAGCGAACGCAATCGATCATAATAATTCTCCAAAACTCCGAGTTATATACATTGTAAGGGACTCTTGCTTTGGATGTTAATCGGTACCTCTGGGCCAATACTTGGTGGATTATCTATTGCATCATGCCTGATCTTGTCCTCTTTTTCAGTTACATGTGAGTAGCCGGATAAAATGTGCTGTATTGATTCAATTTCTTCTCTAACAGTTGTGATGTTGACTTATGCTAAAGGTTGCATCATTAAGTCCAGTGATAGATACTATATTGCAACTGTGGTATAGAAGACAAAGACAATCCACTGTGTATTTCGCATAATAAAAAGGGAATACCAATCATTTTTAAAATCCTAATTAATATTTTTTTCAGAGAAAAAAGTAAAAATCGGACATAGGGCACAATATTGTAAATTCTCAAGATTGATCCACCAGTTTGCTCTCGGAGAGATGAACAAATGGATCACGCTTATAAAGAAAAGATCATTGACATCAATGTGATTCATTGGCCATATTATTTGAATCGAGTTTTTCATTCAAACAGCACAAACCATTACACCCATCATATTAAAGCATTCCTGAATATCTGGTTAATATCAAAGGCCATGTTTTCCAGGAGTGAGTACCTTTTAATTGTCTCCAGAAGACCCAGAGGAATGAAAGAACTTGACTTGTCACTCGATTTGAATGAAGCGCGCTACGCGTGCGGTGTTGCCGAGTTGCGAGTTACAGTCTCGACCCCTAGAAAGCGCGCGAACGATTCCCTTTGGACTGATTAAGGTTATAATTTTGCAGAATTGTCCCTCTTGAATTTATTGTTATCTTTCGAATAGCACATATTGATTCTTCGAGATGCTACGAGTACCTACTTAAGGAAGAGTTTTTAAAAACTTTGTCAACAGTTGTGCGCTTGTTTTCTCACAATTTTAAAATTTCAGGTATGCTCTTGTCAGGTCACCGTAAGAGCCCGAGTTAATACGACAAATTGAAGGGTCTCATTACGCGAAGAATAAACGGTACGATCGATTCATATTCTACCATAACATAGTAGAACCTGTCATATTTCGATTAATACAATGAAAGAGGCATGTTAAACATAACACATGTCTAGCTCTAACCACCTTAAGAGGCACAATTGCGTTTTATGTTTATTTACATGTTTATATACAACCTGTAATATCGAATCAATATGGCGGACGTTGAGGACCATCAGTCACGTGTGTTACGCTGGTGGTGACCTCTATTATCATTAGATAGAAATTACATCTGTACTTTATCTAGTGATTTTAAAAACACGCAATGGATAGCGTTTTGCTTCACACGAAACTTCTGAAAATAAAACAGTTTATACGACCATTTCCTGTATTAAAACTACAATTTCACCAATGTATTTGCTAGAAAATATTGTTACCTAACAAATACGTGGGAGTACACAGTACGGTACTTCTTGACAAAAATGTAATTGCTATATGCCACCCGCTAGTACCGTAATGATCTGATAACCCTCGGCGTACAAAGCTGGAAGAGCGAGTGAGGTGCGTATTGATACCTTCGTACCATAAACCACCCTTGCCATTGGTACTAATTTTTGAAAGCTGGTGTTTATCACCAGCTATAACCGAAATAACATAGTTTTTACATTCAAGGTAACTATCTTAGCCGTAGTGCATGCTGGAAATGGATTGATTTTTATTTAGGTTTGTAAGAAGGTGTTCTGCATATGTCTAAGAGGAAGACAAGTTTAACATGAGGAAGAGTATTTCAGGAAAAACAGACGTAGTGCATGTATCCGTTTGTCCCATAATATCAACAAAAGACTCGCACTTACAAATTGAATATATTTCTATACACATTGTATATTTTAATTTTGAATGAAACAAACATGAATCTCAAATTTAGAGCGATTTTTATTTAGCAGTATTTCAAGTCCCGCCTTTACGACTGAATATGCCATTGCATTTCGCATCTTTCTTCGTAGTGCCACTAGATGTCGCATGATCGCAAGCACTGCTTGATCAGGTCGCGGCCATGCGACATCTTACGGCACGGCCGACTTGCACTACGTAAAAATTATCCAAATCGCCACAAATCAATATCAGTTACTATTGTCGCAAATGATCCAATTGACACACCTGTCTAGACGCACACAGTTCAATCCGCCAGGTGGTGGCCACTTGTCAGCGGGATTAATTACTCACATACCAAATTTTAAAATTGAGAGAAAACAAGTGCGCAACTGTTGACAAAGTTTTTAAAAACTCTCCCTTAAGTAGATACTCGTAGCATCTCGATGAATCAATATGCGCAATTCGTAAAAGATAACAAGCATTTCAAGTGGGACAATTCTGCAAAATTATACTTAATTATGTTTAATTATACTTAATCAGTCCAAAGGGAATCGTTCGCGCGCTTTCTAGGGGGTCGAGACTGTAACTCGCAACTCGGCAACACCGCACGCGTAGCGCGCTTCATTCAAATCGAGTGACAAGTCAAGTTCTTTCATTCCTCTGGGTCTTCTGGAGACAATTAAAAGGTACTCACTCCTGGAAAACATGGCCTTTGATATTAACCAGATATTCAGGAATGCTTTAATATGATGGATGTAATGATTTGTGCTGTTTGAATGAAAAACTCAATTCAAATAATATTTTGAATGCATCACATTGATGTCGAGAATTTTTTCTTTATAAGCGTGATCCATTTGTTCATCTCTCCGAGAGCAAACTGATGGATCAATCTTGAGAGTTAACAATATTGTGCCTTATGTCCGATTTTTGCTTTTTTCTCCGAAAAAAAGATCAATTAGGGTTTCAAAAATGATTCATATTCCCTTTTTTTATTATGCGAGATACACAGTGGTTTCTCGTTGTCTTCTATACCACAGTTGCATTATAGTATCTTTAACTGGACTTAATGATGCAACCTTTAGCGTAGGTCAATATCAACTATTAGAGTGGAAATTGAATCAATACAGCACATTACATCAGGCTGCACACACTTAGCCCTGAAGAAGACCGCGATATGTCGGTCAAAACGTCGGCACCTCAGCACCCGACGCGGGTCACCCGGACAGCCGAGACCGGATAAAGAGGATTAACCGTAGCATGAATAACGTCATAAATAATGAGGGATGGTGATTTAAGTGAATTTCAGGTTAGAAATCTACGTAAATAACCACAATAAAGGCATTATGAAAAAAAGCATAACGTTATGTGTTATACGCTCATATGCAATCCAATAAGTGGAGGTCATTGTCTTTAGCATTATTGGTAATAATATAGTTTTTTTCTTCGTCTTATAAATAAGAAGAGCTACACGTGTGGTGAATTATCAGTTATTCAAAAAGAGATAATGATCATAAAGAAGGAAAATGGAATTGAGAATGTCAAAGATATTAGAATTGTCATAATTCATTTTGTTAGGAAGTTCTCTTTGGTGTATTTTGGAGGATGAGGCGATCAACTTCGGTAGCCGTTTGCCGGTTCACCTTTGATGGATGTGGCTGCGGGGGCCACTGGATACATCTCTGGCTTATATTTGGCTGACGCACTGAAGATTTCTCTTCACTTACTATTTCACTTTGAGTATTTCGTGTTGATTTCTTCTGTGTGTGGTTGTTGAAAATTTCATTAAAATACTTCTCTATGCAGCTAGGTATTGCAAGCATTAGTTCTTTCATTACTAATAAAGACAAAGGCGTGTTTTTAATATCTGCTTCTATGTATGTGATTTTTCCTTTATGTTCACGGCACGCATGTTTGTTTTGCTTCAGGATAGTTTTTTTTTTTGTCTGGCCTTTACTGCTTATATAACAGCCTCTGCTTATAGATTGGGCAGTCCCTTGACCTTGATGAATGCTGTCCGCTGCAATTGATGCATTTGGTAGAATCTACGCATAAATCATCACTACGAAAAGGCTTTCACTCTGGCATGATTTTGATTTCCGCACATCTAGATGCTTTGTGTTTAGGTTTTCCAGCATTTGTGGTAATTCGTGTTTAAGTATATCATGGTATTTGTCATCATTCAGATTACCGTCAATCAAATATGGCCCAATGGTATTATCGCCAATTATTCTACACCAAACATTAATCGACCACGGACGCTGATGGTTCACTTTACGAATCCAGTGTGGGTTTTTATCACTCCAATAATTCATGTTATTGCGGTTGACCTCACCGTGATGAATCTTCATTCATCTGAGAATAGTACACGAGCAAAAAAGTTCTGGTTCATTTGAGTTTGCTCAACTGTCCATTGACAAAATCTTAGTCGGTTTTGAAAATAATCGCCATTTAATTCCTGATACATGGATACACGATACGCATAAAACTTATGTAACTTCAGTACAATCGAAACAATAATCTGAAGAATTTCTGATTGATACGATATTTCTCAGATACTGGCATGGTGATTATGATCCACAGCGGTTAATACCTCTATTTAATTACTTTCTCTACAGACAGTAGCTGGGTTCTTTTCTTTGATTGTACACTTCCTTCAGTAGAAAACTGTTTAACAACTCTAACAAATGAAGAACGCAGTCGTACTCTGACAGGAAAACGCTCAGCATACACAATGACAACAGCGTCAAAATTTCTCCCGCATTCGCCATAAACGATAATCATTTCAATTTTTTCTTGAACAGATACACAATTCATGATGCTGACTACCACTTGATTGTTTACCACTGAAAGCTGAATTGGCGCGGCTCTCCGCCAGCAACCTTTTTATACGGAAAAGAGATGAGTATGTCGCGCCTGGGAACGACCGGGAACGCGCGGCGGCAGAGCCGGATTTACCTACAAGCAAAACAAGCAGTTGCTTGGGGGCCCCCATTCACCAGGGGCCCCGCGTTTCGGAAAAATACGCATACCATATTTTTTTTGTCTGTGAAATAATTGTTAATCAAGTAGTCTACTGTGTAACAAAATGTACAATTTCAAAACATTTTTTATAAATATTTATTACATGTTAAATTAGTCTAATATTAACTATACTTTACTTCATTTACTTATAACTGAATACTTAATTTTTTTTATGCAAACCTCATTGGAATTGTACTATAATACATTTTTTATTTAATAAAGATGGAACTATTTTTTCGGGGGGGGGGACGCGAATTTGTGCTTGGGGCCCCGCTCTACTTAAATCCGGCCCTGCGCGGCAGCCATATTTCCTAATGTTCCCTGTAAGGGCCCTCCAACAGAATACACCGAGTAATGTGCTTCCAGAAATGTGCAACGGGAAATGTGGGAAATCGAAACAAAGAACTCTTATCAACCCACACACACTTGAGTTTTCTCGTTCGCCTCTGCAGAGGCGAAAGAGGTCCTCACTCGAGTCGGTCAGCGAGTGAGTTTTCTCGGACACATTTCCATTCTTTCATTTGTTATATGACATTTACGGCGCCTTCACACGTCGCCACAGCGGCGCGCTTCCGATAAGCGGCAGGGTTCTGCTCACGCCGCCACCGCTGCACACCACCGCCGCACCGCCCCCACCGTGGACGGGGTGGGTTCTGGAGGAGTAGGTTTCGCCGACCCTCCGGCGACGACGAACAAAGGGACCGCAGCAGGTAACACGCAGCGACCGGCTGCGCAGTGGGAAGACCGTCATTTAAAGCTCTGCTAGCGGTACGCCCTCCTGCGCTTCTCGTAGGGAGGGTCCGGCCCCGAACGCAGCAGCGGCGCAAACCCGCCAAACATGGGAAGATCTCCATTTAAACCAAAGCTCTGCTACGAGCCGTGGTATTCGGAAGCGCGCAGCGGTGGCGACGTGAAAAGGGGCTGCCGCAGGGCAACACAAAACAGTGCGTGGAAACGAGTGATGTGATGTCATGTTATTTTGTATTTTATATTAATATTAATGTCTTCATGCCTAGTTGCTTTTCTTGTACATTAGCACTCATTATGGAATTACAAGATTCTGAAACATCAGCAAACTAATTGTTTAATTCTGTATACTCTGGCCAATCCCATGAACTACATCCCCCATTGCATCATGGTTGTGAATTCTACAATATCAATTTATATTGAAAAAAAAGCTTAAAAATATCTCTAATAAACTTTTTTATAAGTAATTATGTATATCCAATGTGTAAACACAGAATACACAGTGTATATTATGATGATAATGAACATGTAAAACAATATAAAACATAACATTCAGGTAAACAAACTCTTGAATATTACTAGAGAACATTAACAGAATTATTGTTTACACATGTTTATTCATTCATATGGTTTAATTTTAGTTTTCATAGATAATGTAGTTATTAATATTTACCCAGGGAGCTACTGTACATTATTGCGGTTCTTAACTTCATATTCCATCAAGTTGCCACCCTGATTTAGGAGGTGAAATATAATATTCGTATAATTGAATAAGAAGTATTTAATATACGTAAAGAATAAAAAACCATATGAAATCAATAGTACAGTCTATCACTGTCAGTGTCTAGAAAACATGGAAAAGAAGCATATGAAATTTAATCACCAGTCATTTGATCATTGATAACTATGAGAAAGTAGGAGAATTTTCCAATGTTAATAGATTTTAAAAATTGGTGGTCAGATAAGTTTAACTGATGTGCTTATTGATGATGTTATCAAACAATTTGCTCAAATGGTATATAACTATTTTTTTATGCTGGCACTGTGTTCATTGATATTAATCTTTTTCTTTATTTATCCTTTTTTAAAATTGATTTATTTCTCCTAAAACTGGATTGCATTAAAATTTAATTTATAGACAGTTAATGTAACATGTTGGACAAGAGCAAATGTAGGAGAACCTTTTTTAATATCTCATTGGTGTTGGTTCAAACATTGATATTAAATACTGATATTACCTTGTTTGTTGAATGTATCACAATACATGGTACAGAATAAATCATATTGCTCATGCTCCTTATAGGTATCATTGCAGCAGTGGATCCAGAGAGGGGAGGGTGGTGTCATGAGGCCATGGCCCTCCCTCGTTTGTTACCTTCTGTTATTTGGCAAAATATATATACATATTTATATATATTTGAAGTATGTAATTATTTAAAAAATAATATTGTGTAATATCATATATACACTATAATAATAATATACAATATAATAAAAAATGTTTATTATTTAAGGAAAGTCAACAATGCCCTCCCCCTCCCCCAAAATGAACATCTGGATTCGTCCCTGTATCATTGGTATTTTTGGTCCTACTAAAACAAAGTATTATTGAGGGTTCTTTTGTTAGAAAATTCTATAGAATAAGTTTCACTTTCTGAGAGTTTCCCCAATGGCTCTGATATCCCTTTCACATACTCAATGGATTATTTGTTGAACGGGTTTGGTCTACTGCTGCTGGTGCTCAATAGTGGGGGAACTAAACAATTTTCCGTACTATATATTGTTAAGGGGATAGTTACTAACTAAGGGTTTTCTTTAAACTTTGTATATATTTAACTTGTGGAAACCCTAGCTACTTAAGTTCAGGGCTCTATGTTTGAGTGTCAAGACAACATTGTTTTTGGAAACCATTTTGTGGTGGGAATTATAATTGAGGTAGTACCAGTCAGTTTTAGGTGGTTTTCCATACCAGTACATATTGAAACATACACCCTGATTCTTGATAGTCGTAGAAAAAAAGAAAGGAAAAAAAATTAATCCAAAGTGCTTGATCACAACCAAAAGGGGTAGAGAGGATCAAGTCATCCACATACTCATAAGCGAAAGAACGCCTTTGTGGTACCATGTTCCTTAATGGCAGAATAAAATGCAAACTAGTCTTTTATGCCTTTCTTTCTCTGTTGAAACAGAACTGAGCATATCGACTACGAATTTGGATGTTTCTTAAGTAGGACTTGTTACAAAATCTTTGAAGGCCTTTGTCAGGCTATATTTGGTCTTTTGTTTTAGGATAACTATTTTACATCACCATTTTACATTATATTTGATACATAATTACATTAGCCCCATTTGGGAAAATAATTATTTCCATCTTCAGGATTTAATAATCACAAAACAAATAAATATAACATTTTCAATAATGGTCAGTTTTAAACAGAAGAATTACATAATATCAATGATACAAATCACATGTAGCTGTTGTAGTTCTCAGAATGTTTTTAAATAATATGGAATTTAAATTTATTAGAAACGTTTACTATGAGTTTGAGGGTACTCCTATTGGAAGTCCGATCAGCTCCATACTTTCTGAAACGGTGTTGAGATACCTTGAATCACAAATCTTAAGTGACCTGAATTTGTTTGTTATACAGGTTATGTTGATGACATCTTTATTATCCTACCTCAAAATCAAATTGATGACAGACATTTATTGCCTTTAATGATCAAATAAAATTTACTTTGGAGACAAACTAGTTGTTCTTTTCTCTAAAATATACAATGTAATATCTTGTTACAACAAACAAGTTTTTTCTGGTATTATGTTGAATTATCTATCTAAACACCCTTTTATTTTCAAGAAGGCTTGTTACTTGTTTAGTTGATGGAGCAATAAAACTTATCTTCCAAATTTCATATTAAAAATTTATGGAGAGTTTTAGAGATATTGAAATTCAATGACTACCTTTTAAAATTTGTAGAAAGAAAATGATATCTAACAGACTAAAATTGATTAAATATGGGAAACTTTACAATACTACTACCACACAATTTCGAAGTGAAAAACTCATGAATAATTTGATATATTTATCCTACATCTTCCAAATAAATAACTTTCTTAAAAAAAACTTTTGAAAATTTAAATTTAAACTAGTAAATAGTGTTGAATAGGAGTCATATAGTCAAAAGACACTAAACAGAAATTGGAAATTAACAGCATTGTTTATCAAATTGTAGAGATTTTAATAGATCATACATTGGTCAAACTAAATGTAAGTTGAGCATAAGACTACTTGAATATAAAAAACAAACAAACACAAAAGACCCTGCATTTAGACAGAAATCTCAAACACAACACAACATTCCATCACATGAATTTTCAGGAAACAAAAAGTTTATTCCAGGAAAATTTCTTGTATCCTTAATTAATATTTGAAACACTGTGTTTAAAAATTTCTTTTTGTTTGAATACACAGGTGGAATCTAATAAATTTACCAATTTATATGATGAATGATTAAGTATTTTTTTAAAAATTAGATATTTCTCTTTCTAAATGTTAATTTTAACTTCTTTCAGTCTTACTTAAAATGTCCCTCTCAACCTCTACATCCTTTCATACAGTCATACGATACCATATTGAGATTTTCAATTTTTTTTAAGGTGTGCTCTGTTGTGACTTGTGTACATTAGTATTATGTAATTCTTCAGTTAAAATGTGACCATATGTCCATTGTTTAAAATATTATATTTATTATATTTTGACATTTAAGCCTGAAGGTAGAAATAATTATTTACCAAAACGTTGTTGTTACTGTTATGTATCACATGTAGTATATTGATACAAAACAGTTATTTTGTAATAATTTTCTGTAATTAAAATAAAAGACCAAATACAGTCTGACAAATTTTGTTTTGGGCTATTTGATGCATTTTCTTCCAAGGAGAAATGTTACGGTACAAAATCATAAATGTTACAGTAAGGAGCAGTGGCTTTTTATATTTCCACACATGTGAAATAATGTTAAAACAGGAACATTTTTTACAAATATACTACATTCTTGTTGGTTTACTGGATATCAAAATACCCCCTGCACTCACATCAAATGAAACACCTGCTGTATCATATAAACCTCACAAACTTGAGGCTTTATATGTCTTAGATAGAATTTTTGCTATCTCTTAATGCAGAAACATTGATGATCCTTCCCAAATTACTACCTCCTTTAAGAAAGTCCTACTTTCAAAAATAATGAAGTAATATCAAAATTTTGAATCATGACAGAAAAGTTTTTGATTCAAAAAAAGGTTGATTGTTCGGTTTCCCCCTTCCCCCCATTATAGTAACATTCAGAAGACTTGTTATAGGGTCAATAATAGTAGAATATATTTCCTACAAATTGCTATTTTGGGGTATTTTGGATATAGGTAGGGAAAAATGTATTAAGTGTATATGGCACATCCAATTTTTTCCTGTATCGTATTAACCCCCATTGCCCCACTCTCAACACCATCTGTGGCCTGATATCATCCAAAGAATAATAAATGTGAAGAATGTTTGAAAGTTGTTTTCTCTCCTTTATCCACAGAATTTAGTATAAATTGACAATTTACTAGTTACTTTTATTTCAAACATTAGCAGCAAGACTTACCAGTTAATGAAGAGTATGTATACATGTTAATAAGTTTATGCTATCTTGCAATGCAATTTTTTATGTAATGAACAGGTAATAAAATAACTAATGGAAAGTTTTAGGAAAACATATTTTATTTTTCTAAAAACACATCAACAACAAAATCACATTTTGTAAGCAGAATAATACTATTTCGCACATTAATTATTTTAGATATGTAATCATGCTTAATTAGGCACTGTTTAACGTGAACAATATCAACTTAACAGAGTTAAAATACATTTTATCACTGTTTACATATAAGATCTACTAAAGAGAAGCAGTGAAAACTATTTGTAACGGAAATATTAGTTAAAGTATATTTTATAATTATTCTTTGTGATATAAATGACACTTCTGTAATAATATGTTAAAAAATGTCTTTATAAACTTGTAACTGTTGAAAAGCTTTAAATGTGTTTTCCTTAACTAGAAGACCAAGTTATTTTTCTGTTGCCAGAAACTGTAAACTAACTATTAATTCATCCAGTTTTTTCTGAATTGGCTCTTTAATGATATTTAATGTAGCGATGGACTCGAAAATTTTTTTCCTGCAAAGAAATAGAAAATTACTTGTAAATTCACTTATTAACATTAGAAAATATACTTTAAGAAAATTAAGAAAACTTGTCTTAATTATAAGTTGTAATAACTTACTGAAATTACTGTTAACTTACTGAAAAACTATGTGCATGATATAATTCCTATGATTAGTGAGCAATCCAGTCATAACATTAGTGCCTCTAGTTAAAAACAATTTTTAAAATGTTTCATAGTATTATGTCAATATAATGTTCTTATATCATAAAAATAATTTTGTTCATGTTAGTATTACACTCAATTACAAGAATAAAGGAGTTTACATTTAACACAATCTTCTTGAAATGACTTCACTTAAATAACTGTTTTGGATTGCATAAGAATGATTGCACAATAAAAGTGACTCATAATAGACTATTATGCGTGTCCTTCTGCATTTCTTAGAATCAGCAAAATTTGATATTACTAAATTAACTATAGAAAAGAGAGAAAGGTTACGTTTAATATGAGACATTCAATTTTTTTTTGTTGAATCTTTTATGCAACACGTCTCTTTAGCCCTTTTGGACATTGAGCGTATGTACATTGCAATCCTTCCTTTTTTTATTCTTTTTGTCTCGTCACGTCGCAGTTGGTATAATTATCGATGCCTTTTATGGCTTCGGCCAGGGACTATTTAAATTGCATATCAAGAAGGAAAATAACAACAAAAAACTGAGTGATTGAATACTTGCAACACACTCCTTATAGATATTAGAAATGAACAAGTGTTTAAATTACTTTCAAACGAAATAAAAATATATTATCCGTTGTTTATTCCTCTAGAAAATGATATTTTCTCCAAAGGATGTGTAGCGCTTTCATTCATAGTACTTGGACATATTTCTTTTCAATCATACCCTAGCTTCAATATTTCCAACTCTATGTACATTATATTGAATTGAAAAATGTTCTGCTCTATTAAAAAAGTATATGAGATCCGAACCTACGAATAAAAAGGTACTAATTATGCGTCCGGTATTAATATTATAACACATTTCACCGTTAGAGAAAAAACGCCTATTTCGATTGTTTTATTTTGTTAATTAGTTTCAACAATTTTCTGGTTGTTGTTTTCATTCCTGATGATTTTGTCACATCATGTAGCTGTGAACGATGTGCCTAATTTTCCAACAGTTTTTAAGAGAGCATATTTACAACGCGTGAACAACAGACATGTCATAAAAACACACTACAGTATAAAGCCTTCAAAATTCAATCCAAATAGAATATTATTGTAAAGACAGAATCAAATATTTGAAATGTTTTTTCTTGACGTTTGTACCAATCTCATACAACTTACGTATCTTCTTGTAACATTGCTATCTCTTCATCCATTTCTTTCTTTAATTGTGCAGGGGGAACGGGGAAGAAAACGTTTCCTAGTACTTGATACGTTTCCGCGTTCGCGGGCACTCGCTCCAGTTCCTGAAATAGTTAATGCACCGAATATTGCGTCACTTTTTGTCAAATTAAATTGCCATTTAACAGAAAAATACATACATTGCGGGCATCTACTAGTGGGTCCAACTTTTCCAATAAATTTTGGAACTTGCACGTCAAATGTAGTATGTCTGAAAAAGATGGTATTCATATAAATATCTGTTCCTACGTTTCAATTTCAAAGAACGAAAGTAACAAAATACTACACCTCTATTGATAAATTTAATTTTTGCTAGAAATTCTTCAACGCTTTTTAAAACAGAATCAACCATTTTGCAGAAACCTTTTTCTCAATATTAAATACACTTCAGACTTTACGAACTTGTACTCTTATTCTCACATTCAACACCTATTATTTGAAACAAAAAAAGGCGATTTCCTGAGCAACAGATTTCATTTCACAAGCTATCGCTTCTTTTTGACGAGATAGCCGCCAGGATCGTTCCGGTGCAGAGATAAAATTTGAGGTTAGCGCTATAAGACTTAAAACGTTAAACATTTTAGGTTTTGTTTGTATTTTATGCCTAATTCAAACATTCCTAAACAATGAACATTAAAAATTAACTGGAAAATTGCAACAGGTACAACACAAACTTGAAGTTTCAGGCTCTATATGTTGATTTTTTTGGCACTAAGAAATTAATGATATTTAATTGCTTTGGATCACGGGTTCGAATATACGCCAAGTATTTCATCTTTGTTAATTATATTGAACTTTATAACATTACAAGTTTAGTCCACTGTCAAATGGAATCAAATTGTGATTTTGTACTAGTACTCGAGTGAGAACTCTCGCGTGTGGAAATCTGCTATTCCTCTGAAAATTCCTCCTGACCCCCGATATTTGTATGAAGAGGAAGGTGCATTTGCAAAAGAGGTTAATTTGTATAAAATATAGAAAGTCCCACCAACTACGGGCCACCCCCATCATTTTTAAAGTGTTTTCGATACCGAAATAGTGTGCGCTCAAAAATGCGGAATCATAAAGCAAGTGATACGGTGTAGAGATATTGTTTGGAATATTTTTAGTTTTGGAGAAATTGAATCTTTTAATTTTTAAATGGAACCATTATTTTTGTCACTAGCAATAGACAGATCTTAAAAAGAGGAACACGCAATAATGTAACACGTGTTAACGTTTTGGTAGTATTATGTGTACAAAATTATACTTTGTAACATGCTATTTTAAATTAAACGTGCAATTGCTCCAGTAGCAGCTGCCGTATCTGTCGCTTTTGGAGAAGGTGGCCTTCGCGGCATCTCCCCTCTTTTCACACACGTGCTGGCGCCGTAACCTTCCCCAAAGGCGACAGTTGCAAAGGTTTCTATAGGAAATCATGTGCATTTAATTCAAAATCACGTGTCAGAAGGTATAATTTTATACTCAAAATACTACCAAAACATTCGTCTATTTATGATATATCTATTGCTAGTGAAAAAATTACACGATTCCGTTGAAAATGGAACATAGTTCCATAGTTGGGACTCCCTGTATAAACCTTCCTTATTGCATCGCTTAGAATGTCATATTCTCAGTTCAAATTCTCGTAGAATTCGCGATTCTGCACAACTCTGACCACCCTCACCAGAAAAGCCGAATTCACGAAACGTCACATACCAATCGAAGTCTTTTTCTAAATTTAAGTGGGAGAAACTTGACTCAAGGCCTGTTGACTGAAAACACATATTGATTGATTTACACAGGATCACACACACACACACACACACACACACACACACACACACACACACACACACACGAGAAACAAACACCGTAAAATTATAAATTATAAATTTCAGTCTAACTTTCCGCGATTCAAAGAAAAACGAAAGGGGTGGATTTTAGACTTTTGATTTTGTTTTATTGTTATTAGTAAGAAAACTGTTAAGTTTCCACCTCGAAATATTCCGGGATAGCCAAAAAAAAAAACATTTTCAGCCATTTTTTGGTTTTGGCGTAATTTTTAATGGTTGATTTTAGACCAAAAATTGTTATTTACAATTTTAAATGTCATAAAATTGACTACAAATGTGCATTATAAACTATTTATCTCAAGCAAATAGTAACAGAGGTACGAGAGTTTGAAATTGCTCCAAATGTTCCTTCTTATTCTGAAGTTACCCAAAATTACAAATGGTCTTTCTACTGTAGTATTTTTGAATTCTTAAGGTCATTGTAAATAAAATGCGATTAAATACGACATTTCTTAATTCTTACGGAGGTTAAACTGGCGTTTGAGTGACAGTAGATCTATACGTTCTGGTAACTAACATGATATACTTATTTCAACAGCATTTGAATAGAATAAAATGACATTCTTTTTTTACCAACACGACTACCACCACCACCACCACCACGAAAACAGTAAAGAAAGAATTGAAGTCATTAAGTAAAATCTGAACAGAAGAGTCAGAATACTCTAATAATTTGAATGCTAATGAAATCACAATAGGACGTAAAGGCAGAGATAGCTCCAGGGTTTGATGGAATGCATACAGAATTCTTATTAAAAATGAGCCCTCATGCTAAAGATTGGTTGGAAAATTTTTATCGATATTTTAAAAACCGGAAAAATTTCCACAGGTTTTAAGAAAGCTAAAGTCATAGCTGTCCTAACACCAGGGAAACCGAGGAAACGGCAATACAGAGAGTTATAAACCGATATCCCAATTGAGAGTTATAAAGTTTTTGAAAGACCAGTTCTTAATAGAATTAGGAATAAAATAATGCAAGAAATCCATGTTTAACACGCACGATTCAAATCTGGAAGAAAGCGTGTCGATCAGATGCCCAGTCTAACTACATATATCGAGGCTGGATTTCGAAAACGGCTAGAGACCGCTGCTGTATTTACTAGCCTGACAGCAGTCTATAGTTTGGCGAGGACTAATGTGTAAATTTTCAAAAATCTCCCTGATAAGCGACTTTTTGAACTTATCAATAACACGCTGAATAATAGAATAGTCACGGTTACAAACGACAGCGATAAAAGCTAGGCAAAGAAGCTGAAAGATTGTCTACCGTAGGTATCCATTCTCCCATCTATTTTTTTATTTGTATTTTGCAGACAGGGCGCCCACTACCTCACATACTTTTTTCCTATGCTGATGACTTGGCTATTGCTAGCCAACATTCATCCTTTGAGAAATCTAAGGAAATACTTACTACAGATCTAGATTTCTCTGGGAATATTATCGCAAGTGGATGTCCCCAAATACATAGAAGGCGGAATATTCTACCTTCCACCTACGTAATACTAGAAAGGCCGATCGGAAACTAAAAAAATATATCATTTGCTCCCTCTGGAACTATAATAGGACACCAACACATTTGGGCATTACCCTGGACTGCACTTTAACTTATAGAGCTCACTTTAAAATCACATCCGATAAAACTCGTCCTACGAACAAGATTTTGCTGAAGCAATGTGGGTCAGCTTGGGGCTCTGTTTTCTTTTTTGAAAGGTTTCTCACGTCGTTGATCTGCACATTTTTAGCAATTTGTAAACACGATTGTATTTGTGAGGTAAAGTACATAAATGACTTCAAATTAAATTTTTCGATAATTAAAAAAATGTGTGAATAAGAGCTTAATATTTCAAATTTACAATAGCGATTAAACCACAGTTTTTTGAAAACGGATACATATTTTTTTAAGAAAATTTCCTGTTAGAACGAGGTTTACTGTTCTTTAATAATCTTAAAATAATATTTCCACTCTACAATTAGGAAACCGAAAAATTAAGAAAATGTCAAACAAATTTTCTTTGGGCAGCGATAGATGGTAGAAGAGAAGAATATGTGGCAAGTTCGAATATCTAACCGACACCAAATAGAAAAGAAATGCGGGAAAGTCTGGTATTCTGTAGCACCACTATTGAAATGCTATCAGTTTAAGTAAAACGTGTTAGCTGCAGAATGTATAGATCTATTGGCACTCTTATCCGAATTTTCAATAGCAAGTTTAACCAGATCAAGTATTAAAAACATTTGTATAAAATTTTATGACATTTAAAATTGTAAATATATTTGCGCTATGTTCAACCATTAAAAATTATTACGCCAAAACCAAGAAATGGCCGAAAATGTTTTTCTTTAGCCACCAAAACTTTTTCCGAAGTATTTCGAGTTGGAACATTTCCAGTTTTCTTCCCAATAAAAATATAAAAAATAAACAAATAAAATAGTCTACCTCCCTATTTGCTAGTTGGGTAGTAGTTTACGTAACAAGGGCGTTGAACAGGTGATTCATGCACGTGGCGATTTTGTCCTCCGAGCGTAGCGAGAACGACAAAGAGACGAGTGCGTGAATTACCTGGCGCTCGTGTTGCGAATACCATTTTTTTTTTTTTACACGTCGTGAGCGAAACGCAATCCTTGAAATAAAATAATATAAATTAAATATCAAATAACTAGAAATACCTTACTTGTACGACAGTAAATCGATTCCAGTCAGTGTTGAATCAATCAATATTTCTAAATAATAAACAAAGACGTCAGGAGGAAAGATAATTTCGAATCGTTACAGATTTTTCGCGCACGTTTCGCCATGAATCGCACACCCTTCGCCATGAATCGCACACCCTTCGCCATGAATCGCACATTGAAAAAATAGCTTTTACAGGGAAAATAAGCACGAGAGAGCTCGTTTCGCGCACTGCGTAATAATAATTTATTGGCTGCTCTATTATTTCTCGAGTGCTCTGCGGTGTAAAGTTGACACAAAATTCATACACTAACTTCAGTTTTGTGGATACGTTCTTGCGAAAATGAAAAAAAAGGTGATCAGTATAATTCTCGACATACCGAAGCAGGTCTACGTCAGTAATGAAGGTCTGTCCGTCGTCAACGCTAGCGCCTAACCCGTTCTGCCCAGTTTCTCCAAAAATCATATCCTCCTTCATCTCCATCAATCATTGATTCCCCAATCAATGTGTACATCAATCTCAATCTCAGCATTTGCTCAAAGGATGAGGAATAATTTGCGATAAACCTGATCCAGGGAAAGATCATTGACCTACAAGAGAAGGTACAATACTTTGTTACATACATTCGAGGGAGAGCTCATTGACCTAGAAGCGAAGGTACGATACTTTGTTACCGACATTTAATGTTTTAGAAAAATAGTAACTAATACGCGTAAATAAAATATTTTTGTTAAAATCAATATTATTTACCCTTTTGACATACAGTATAGTATATAGTCCGCCCGCGCCGTTGAAAACTCCTCCCTGCATATGCTACTGTGTAGAGAGGAGTTTCTAGTGTGTTAGAAATAATAATAAAAAATCTGTAGTCTGTTCATAAATAAGAATTTCGTTTGCTAATAAATATTTCCCTAACTCGGGAGTGGAAATATATAGTTTTCAAATGTTGTTAACCTGGCTTTCTTTGTAGTTTTTCATCATTTAATTATTTATGGTTAATAGATTGGAAGATATTCTAGAGCTCAAGAAGAGGTGCGCAGATTGTACTTCGCCCTCATACGTCACATAGAGACTTTACCGTTCTTTGACGAAATATATCAAAACCAATCTGTATTCTGTGTTGACAATTAAGAAAGACCTTGTACGGCCAAGGCACTTGGAGAAATGTTACAAATGTTTTGAACACGCTATGCCATATTTCGCCCATGCTTTGGAATGTAACGACCCTATTAAATAGAAGGAAAAAGTAAAAATTATGTACTGTGTTGCTCTTAAAAAAAAGAAAAAGTAGTATTTCATTTACATGTTTAAAAAGTGTTATTCTCTCCATGTTAGAAACAATTTGAATTTATATGTCATGTTTCGAAGTATTTAAATCAATAAATCCATATCTCTCTAATTAGAAAACGAAAACGTCCACTGTCGTCTCCAACCGCTCAATAGCCTACTACCCCCCCTACATCCACCCCCGCCTCGATACGGAATCTATCGATGTCACTGGGAGGTCGCCGGGTTCGGATGTCGAAGGCGGCGGGACTTTCGACACTGGCTAGATACGTAGGCCGAGTGTGGCACTTCTCGGGAGGTAAATACTAGCGGACTCAGCTCTGTTTGGTAGTTTTCCGTGGATTCTTCGACCAACAACAGGCGATTTCACGAGCAATACCCCAATAAACGTGTCACATACCGCGCGATATCTTTCCAACCTCTTCCTTGTCCTAACCTTGCCCTTTCTCACACACACACTTACATTCACAACACTACCACACATGTTGTAAGACCACTCGGGAGCTTGGAGTTTATGCCGACTGGGGATGTGCTCTGCCGGGGGAGATACCGGGTTGGGGAAACCCAGTAATCAGACTTTAAGGACGGTGCCGGTTCTCACCGTCCAGCAGGGGGAAATCACCGCCACGTCCCGCGGTAAATCATGCACCGTATTACGTACGGGATTAACGACCTTGGGAAGTGACGAGCTCGGAAACACTAGCCAATCGATCCAATCCGACCCGGAGATCGCCTCTGTTGTCGACATTGTCCCTGCCTTCGCGGAAACGCTATTTCATAGCCGATAATGCCGATCAGGAGAGCAATATCCTCGTCACACGCGCGCGCCCACAGGGCTATCCCTTGCCATTTTCCTAGTATCCTACCGAGAGAGAGAGATGGCACATGACACCAGCAGATGCCTGACATATGATGTCAATGCGCGGGCTCTGACTGGGAAGTTCTAGAATAGAGTCCCGACGGTGGCAGACACTAGCTTTTAAGCTAGGTTGAATTCAATCGCTGTCTGGAGGAGAATTCTAGAGGCCGGCCGTTCCGATCGGTCGTTTTCCGTGGTTTCTCCGATCAACACCAGGCGAATGCCGGAGTTAGGGCCTAACAAACGGGCCACGGACCGCACGCGATCTTTCCTTCCCCTTCCTTGGCCTAACCTCACCCATTACTTGCACTTGCACACACACACACACATTTACCCGCACTACACTACCTCACATACCTGGAAACCGGTCGGGAGCGTTGGGCTTTTCCCGGCTGAGGTGGCTGAGCTTTGACGAATAGAGCTTTTCTGGAGCTTTTCCCAGCGAGGGCTGCTGGAAAATACCTGGTTGGGGAAAACCCCCGCTAGCCGATTGTAGGTCGGCGCCGGAAGGGTAGCTTCCCAATCACGAATTTAGTCTCCATTATGTACACAGGCCACACTCACGTCTAACCGCCAACGCCTCCTTAGAGGACGAATGGCAATTGTCTTTGGGAAAGGTCATTTTAAATTTCAGAGAACTGCAGTTCCTACACCACCACTGGCATAAGAAAAGGCAGTTCTGCCGTAATCATCAACGTTTCCCTTTAGTACGAATTTAAATGAAGATTGATTTGGTCAAAAAACAGTAAAAACTGTGTGTGACACAAGGGGGTTAAGATTATCTGCGCACGTTTTCTTGAGTTCCAGAATCCCTTCCAGTCATTTTAACCACAAATAGTTAATGGATGAGTATAAATTTGAAATCAATAAATAAAAATAAATTTTAAAAAATCGAAAAATTAACAATAGTTTTAAAAAATAGATATTTTCGTTTTCGAGTTATAAAACACTTATTTGCATCGGTAAACGAATTTCCAGTATGATTTTTAATTTATGAAATGGAAATTATCTTCGGGATGAAATATTCGATAAGAAGGCACGGGGTAAGCTGAGAGCTACGAGTATACGGACACACGCAACGGTATTTTCTATTCATCACTATGAAATGCGAGTGATTGATTTAGCAAAACGTAATGGTTATATGAAGAAGAAAAAATGGTTAAAAGATTATTTTTTATTTTTTTAAACTACAGCCCAGCTGTTAAAATAATTGAAAAACGGCACGATTTGAGTTTTGAGGAAAACGTAAAAAATTTTTCGAGCCTGTTTAAGGTTCTAAGACAGTAAAAAATATTTTTTCTTATTTTTCAATTCGAATTATTTGAATTCAATTCATTGAATTTGACGCTATGATTATATACCTACTTTCTTTCTGATAGTGTACCTTTTTTCTTATTTTGCATACTTTTTCAATGAGATAAAATAGTGTAAGTTGTCGAAAAATATTTTATAAAACACGTTGTAGGCTGTAGATGAGTGTGGGTGGTGGAACGGGGGCTAAGAAACCTTTCAAAAATATTTTTACCTGAGATTTAAAGGGTAACTACGCATATATCATTTGGTTTGGGGAACATTTTACCATTTTATTTGAGCAATTGTGGAATTACATGATACATGTATTATCAAGTTAGTTATAACTACTGATTCCCGAACACGAGCAAATCGACAAATAGGCACATTGTTGATCTCATATCTGCTGAATTTTCACATGTTCTTCTGGTTAACAAGAGGATTAATGATGATGCTAAAAATAAAAACTTTATGTTATTTGTTCGCAGAAGTGCTATATCTGGCACTTATAATAATATTACATTTTCAGAACCTCCGATCGTAACTAGTGTTCCTGAGAACAAGAACAGAAAAATGCGAGTGCCCTGTGCCTGACTTCGCAGAGACGAAGGGAGCGACGAGACGGCAGAGCGGCAACGCTGTGAAATGCGAACCGCGTGCCGAGGGCGGTCGAGGGACGTTTACGACGTCGTCTGCAGCAAGTTGCCGACTTCGCTGGAAAAGAGTAAGCAAAAGAGATTGTCTTCAAAACCTGAACCGCTTAGACTTTATTGGAGCGCTGGGCCACTTTGCCGTTGAGTGGCGGCTGAGAAAAGAAATTGCTCACAATAATCATTGTTTTAAAAAATGATTCGGTAAAATAGTCGCACTTTGCAAATAATAATTGTTTTAAAATTTACAATTGCTCAAAGTAGAACCCATCATTGATCTGACAGCCCCTAAACAGCGCATTATGGACATAAGCCTGTTACTATGGGGAGAAATCATTGCTATTCCTAGAGAATAAATTTCAAAAAAAAAAAAAAAAAAAAAGAAAAAACTTCAGTTTTATCGTAAAACATAATTTCTGCTACGCACCTTCAATTTAATTGTATATTGATATTGCCAACATATACTTTTCAGAGCACTTATGCTATGCAGTGCTCATGCAGTGCTCATAACAATGAATCTCTAAAATTATAATAAAAATATCTTATTGTGTAGAATACTGAATAAGAATTTCATTTCCTGTACCACTTTATCCGTCCGACCCCTAAATCCTTCACTTGTATTCCACGTAATATCCACTTCCTCCTCATCTGTTGCCTCGTCAAATCTCCACCAATCCTTACCGTCACACACCCGTTCCCTAAAGCTTTTGTCTCTACAGAAATCACCTGTAACTAGAAATTCGTGTCCGTTTGCAGACAAGATCTGAACGAAGTCTAGGTCGTATCGTTTCCCGCATTTACGTGATTATAACGTGAGTTGCATCAATCTGTTTTAAATGCCATTATCTGGAAATTTATTTTCGCCTAAAATCTGTTGAATGCAGGTGTAATTTCCTATTTAGACGTAGCACACTTTCAGATGTTTGTCGACGGTTTCTTATAAATTGACAAAGAGCATTCACTAACGTTATTTATAGAGTTTCCATGATGGATTATTTTGTTTCCGTGTGCACGAATTTCTGTGGTCAGTAAACTTGTAGCTGTAGTGTATGTTATATCTTGGGAGGTGGCAGGGTTCCTCCTTGCTAAATCTGGACATCAGGCGCTGACCTAAATGCCGTATTGGAGTGTTTCAACCTCCATCTATCTAATGAAAGTGTTTCAAATCGAACACGCAATCTAACAGAAAGATGAACATGCAATTTTGGATATTTCGGTTAATTTGATGAAAACAGTATATTAAACCAATATTATTAAACAATTATGGTTCGTTTTAAGTAAAAAAAAAAATAAAAGCTTTGAAGCAGTTTATAGGAGAATGAAAACTGTCCTAGTTGATTCATATAATGCACTTCACAAAATTAAAAGACTTGCTGCAAATTTGAAAGGCCGTTAGATCAGCACGATCGAATAGAGAATATCCAAAGCGGTGAAAAAAGACAAGCCAGCAAGTAGAAAGATAAGTTTTAAAAAACTTGGTAACCCAACAAAACGCGTAAGCAGCAAAATAAAGTAATATATTGCGAACAGGAACTAAAAAAATCCACTTTTTCAGTATCAGACACCCACACAACATTTGTTTCTGCCAAATTCATTCTGTCCTTTTTCCCTACACCGTGACACAACTTACTCAATACATCGCAGTAGACAGGAAAGTAAAATACACAATAAACAGGTAGCGCCCACGTTGATTCCATGCAAAACGAAATAGCTCGGGTCTTCGCAGGTTGTTGCACAGCCCTTTGGCCTGTGACCGCAGAGAGCGCGTGCGCGCGCCACGGGCAGTTGAGATGGAAGCTGGAATCCCTAAAGAGAGAAGTGCAGTTCTTTGCGCATCATTCCGCCATGTAAAACCAAGCTTTCAGGTGAGTTTGAACTGTGCAGTGCAGTTTCTGTTGTGTAATAGTAGTACCAATATTAATATCCTTGACAACGTAATGCCTTCAGATGTATTTATTTCTCCTCAACTCCTGAATGCTCCCTGACGGGATTATCGGGTGGGAGGATATTAAGAGGTAGTCTTTGCACCACTCTCTAACCTAACTGATGTCACTGCAGTAACTGTGACCGGGAAGCAGTACGTTCTAGTCCCGACGGTGGCAGTATTTTCGACACTAATTAGTCAGCTAGATTGGATTCAGTGTCTGTCTGAAGAACTCTAGCGGCCGGCTGCACTGGTCGGTAGTTTTTTTGTGGCTTCTCTGGCCTGGCTTTTCTGGTTTCTGTGGTCTTCCCTCGCCGTAGCTTCAACATCAAACGAATGCCAGAGCTCTACCCAAGCAAATGGGTTACAGACCGCGCGCAATCTTTCCTTCCTCATCCCTTACTTGCTGACGGCTTTGCTAGCAGACGGTTGGTCGCCGCTGGATCTCAACATCCAGTCACGACTGCCCTCTCCCGAGGAAAAACATGGGTCACACTTACGGGACTAATGACTGTAGCAGTTGACGCGCCTGGAATACAAGGGACTCGAGGGAGAATATAAACCCAGGGACTCGTGCGGGAATCGCTGTCCTAGAGAACTGACAGTGCTTCCGGCGTCGCGGCGTGGTCTCGAGCGAAAGGGGCAGGCCAATGTCGGGGTATTTAGAATTTCTGCGCGGTCAATTTCGACGGTGGCCGTCAACTTCACTCGCAAGAGGGCAGCCCCAATGAAACAGTGGGCTTGGTGGATGGGGTCGTCCATGGCCGAGTGATGCAAGATATTTGGACTTGGTATATGACAGCAGTCCGCTACGTTCTCGGCTATCCGGGAGACGCTGCGTCGTTGGCTGAGGGGCCGACGTTTCGCACGCCACGCCACGTCACGCCACGCCACGCCACGCCACGCCACGCCACGCCACGCCACGCCACGCCAGCACGTGCGATTTTCTCTTTTTTCCGTTCCTGATATTTTCCCCCACTGGTATACCTCTCCAGCAGGGACAAGCTCTAAATCCCCGACATGACATGTCCACACATTATGTGGTAGTGTAATGTATGTGCGTGTATAAGGAGGGAAGTGGGGTGAATATTAAGAATGAGAATATAAAGCGCGGTCTGAGGATTGTTCTGAGTGTACTGTTATGACATTTGCTTGGTATTGATCAGGAAAAAACGTCGATCAGAGCAGCCGACGCCTAGAACACGTCTTATGATAGTAGTTAATTTTGACAAGTGTGGCGTCGTTAACACGAGGGCCAGAACCGTTAGGTCGGTGAAAGTACGCTGCGGGGGAGGAAGGGGTTGAGCCTGAACTTCCGGGAGTTTGCGCTCTGGCGGTTGACTCAGGTAGAGCCGCAGAGCCAAAAATACCGTAGGCTGTAAACTCCGAGGATGCTAGCCGGCGAGCCTCGCTTTCGGAAGCAGGCGAGCCAACCTGAGAATCCTGTGTGTGGGCGTAAACCAAGCTGCTGGCCAGCGAGCCTCGCGGCCGCCAGCCGGCGAGCCTATCTATGGAACAGTGGTGGGGGTGTCAGCCTCAACTACTTAACGCGGCGCCATCTGCGCCCGCGTTCTCATTCAGTTTGCATCGGGAAGCTTGTACGTGTGTGTACAAGGGGTGTAGGAGTGTGGGCGAGATGTCTGGAGAGTAAGGGCCAGACGATCTCGCGTGCTGTAGGCACACGGTCGCCACGACCGGGTTAAATTTTGGCGTCAGGCCATGTGACGGTAATTGTCACGGGACGGAGGTCCGACAGCTCGCATCACGTGTGGCTTGCATTTTTTCTGCGGTAAAGCAGGGTACTGAAAGGAAAAGGTTGCCGGAGTGTTTTAATTTTAGCAATTCATTGTAACTTGTACATAATCTTTAATATATTATTTTTCTTTTGTTATTGAAATTTATTTCTTATTTCACTTCCTCACACCAGACTATGTAACCAGTATCGACATTTACACGAAAATAGGACACGAACCCGAGGACCACTTGGACAGGTAGGCAAAAACAAATGAAACGAAACACTTTAAGATGACTTTGGTACATCCTATACTGCTTCTATTACTTACCTTTTTTTACAGACGCCAGAATTTTCTAACGGTTAACTCAAAATCTGGCAAAAATATGAAATTAATTTCTTGAAAATTGTGTTGCTCGAGAATTTTCTCTGGCAATTTTTGAAAATATTCTGAAACCAGTAGTTTCAACATGGTCCTCTAATGGTACTCTAGATATACAAAAATTAAATAAAATTGAACGTTATGTCGGGACATGTAGGTTATGGCGAGGCCACATGCAGGTTGAATTAACGCATGTTCGCGATTAATAAACCTGATTATCGTGACTAATAACTACTCTGTTCTTGCTCGTGTCGCCTTGCTGTTCGTGCTGTTTCCCGTTTCACCCGTGAGCCGCGTTGCTGGGTTGCTGACCTCGACTTTTCATGCTCACCCCTGGTCGGCGGTGCCTTTTCCTTTAGTGCCAGGTCAGCGGTTGCGAATGAGCTCCAACAGCTGGCTAAGTGTCGGTCGTTGACTTTGTACAAACGAGAGAACACATGTTGTTGAGGCCAGCACGTTGTATGAACTTGTACTTCGAAGTACTGGTGACTTTAATGTAACACCAACCTCTCCAACCAACCTCTTCCGACATTTTTATATGGTTTCTGCACATAGAATTCTATTCACTGACTTGCTACCGACATGGTTGATTGAGTGGTTCCTGGCACGTCTACTATTAATGTCAGAAGTCCCGTAAGTGTAGTGCGTGTTTTCGTCGAACGATGTCAGTAGTCTTCCCTCGCTGTATAGCGAAATCCAGTGCCGACCTACCGTCGGCTCGCGGTAGTTTCCTCAACTAGGTATTTTCCACCAGCGAAGCACCACACCAACAGGGGCAAGCTCTACTCTCCCAACCGGTCTCCGGGCATGTGTGGCAGTGTACTGCGTGATAATGAGTATGTAAGGTGGGAAGACAGGACAAGAAAAAGGAATTCAAGATCGCGCGCGGTCTGTGGCCCGTTTGTGAGGGTACTGCTCCAGCATGCGCCATGTATTGGTCGGAGCAACCACGGGAAACTAGCAGACGACTGCTAGAATTATTCTCCAGACAATTCGACCTAGCTGATAAGCTAATGTTGAAAATCCCCAGTCACCATCGGGACTCGAACCTAGGACCTCACGGTCAAAGACACCGCAGTGACATCAGTTGATGCCCTGAGCCACCTCTCCCGGTGCTACCGACATGGATTTGCTTTTACTTTCTCGCAAGTATTGCAAAGCTATCCATGGACCGCGCGCGATATCTCCTTCCACTTCCTGGTCTCATCCTCACCTCACACACACGTACATACACTACACTAGCACACACACACACATAATTGGGGAGTTTAGACTGTACGTACAGTCTGGAAGTAAATGGAGCAACACAATCACATATTTGCATTTTTCAGTCAAACTCGAAACGGTTTCATTAGGTTGTATAGGTGTTGTGGTGTGATATCTTTCACATTTTTCATAAAATAATTAAAGACGTCATTGTCATTGAAAGCTGCTTTTGCATTAAATAATATTGTTATCCAGCAGACAACTGATGATGGTGGCTAAGCCATCGAAAGCTGCTTTTGCATTAAATAATATTGTTGGCAATGACAACGTCTTTAATTATTTCATTAGGTTGTCTTTTGTTCACGTTTGTGGTTTTCTAACCAAACCACAGTCCCCTGAACTGGAGAATTCATAATTTTCTTTAAGTTTCTGCGCAGTGATAAATGATTCGTTTGCTGGAGATACCCTTGATATCCGCTTTCAACGAGTTTTACGGGTTCTACGGGTTTATTTTTTTCTACGAAGGTAAAAACTCATTTACTTAACATCCGATTGCGAAGCAAATGAAAATTTAGCCACACCCACAATTCGCGGGGGATGTGAGTGATAGTTTGACTAGACTTTGTCTTATATCGTGTAATGATTATATTTCAAAATCTGTACCAAAAAACGTATTGGTGTTAAAAATAGTACGTACTTTCTCGCCCGTACTTTTATGCAAAAATTAGGCGAAATGTTTCAAATTTTTGAAAAAATTTATATTATCTTCTTTCAAAATCTATCATTAAGGAAGAGATTTAGAGAGAGGAACAATCTCTATCTTTTTAATATTTAATTTTAATAGACTCCGGAAAAATGTTGTACTTTTGGCAATTTTCGGAAAATCAAATTTTCACATTCAAGAGATCACATCATGCGCTACATCGATTGGGGAATATCAATAAGGGGATCAAATCTGGGGATTTTGGAAAAAAGCGGATGATCGGATGAATCACATGAAAATCGAACGAACAACGCTGTTGTTGTTGTTGTTGTTGTTGTTATTGTTGTTGTTGTTGTTGTTGTTCACAAATGGACCAACAAACGTTTTGCTGACATTCGATTTTTCGGTTTCAAGGACTCACAAAGAATGGGTACACCACGTTTTAGAGAATTATTTTCTAAATGTAACAACTGGATTCATCCACTATTCGTGACCAGGAGCCCTATAATGAGAGTTTTTGCCGAAAATTGGCCGTTTTTTCGCGCATCATTACTTCTCTCTCTCCGTCTTTCTCTCTCTCTCTCTCTCCGTCTTTCTCTCTCTCTCTCTCTCTCCGTCTTTCTCTCTCTCTCTCTCTCTTCTCTCCTCTCTCCGTCTTTCTCTCTCTCTCTCTCTCCGTCTTTCTCTCTCTCTCTCTCTCTCCTCTGTCTTTCTCTCTCTCTCTCCGCTTTCTTCTCTCTCTCTCTCCGTCTCTTCTCTCTCTCTCTCTCTCGTCTTTCTCTCTCTCTCTCTCTCTCTCTCTCTCTTCTCTCTTCTTCTCTCTCTCTCTCCGTCTTTCTCTCTCTCTCTCTCTCTCCGTCTTTCTCTCTCTCTCTCTCTCCTCTTTCTTCTCTCTCTCTCTCGTCTTTCTCTCTCTCTCTCTCCGTCTTTCTCTCTCTCTCTCTCTCCGTCTTTCTCTGCTCTTCTCTCTCGTCTCTTCTCTCTCTCTCTCTCGGTCCTTTCCTCTCTCTCCTTCTCTCCGTCCTTTCTCTCTCTCTCTCTCCGTCTTTCTCTCTCTCTCTCCGTCTTTCTCTCTCTCTCTCTCGTCTTTCTCTCTCTCTCTCTCCCGTCTTTCTCTCTCTCTCTCCGTCTCTCTCTCTCTCTCTCCGTCGTCTTTCTTCTCTCCTCTCCGTCTTTCTTTCTCTCTCCGTCTTTTCTCTCTCCGTCTTTCTTTCTCTCTCCGTCTTTCTTTCTCTCTCCGTCTTTCTTTCTCTCTCCGTCTTGTAAGCGGTAGAAAGAAGGTAAAATGGACATAATAGTTTATGCTCCACGAGCAAACGCTTGCATTTTTCCTGTGAATGTATCAAAACCATACGCATTTCACGCAGGGTTGGAGGTCACATAATTTTCTTTCAAATATTATGCATGTAGAAAATTGGTTGTAAATGTTAGGGGTCCAGGTATATCTATACAAACACCCCTTCCTACTTCACTCAATCGGGTTAAAATAATAACTCTCCTCAACATAATTTCTTCCTGTCCACGCCACATTGCCCGACTCCAGCCCAGTAAATGCGTTTGGAACAGGAGCAATCCCACCCGGAAGGCGGACAAAGCGAGCCGCCTAGCGCAAAAACCTACGCCCAGCCACCGGCGGTTCAAGCGGACCTGCGGCTTCTCTAGAAGCGCGGCGAATGCAATTCCCCACACCTGTGCAAATGACTTTGCGCTTCGTTAAGGAGTCAACGGCGGTACTCAGGAGTGTGAACAGACCTCTTCCGGTATAATCCAGGGAGATACGGGATGTTAATGCGAGGTTAATGGAACCATTTTCTAGTTGTGAATACACTTCTGGATCCCTCGATTGATGGTTGATTGATTGATTGATTGATGAGTGGTTGATTGATGTTCCCGGATGTGTCTACTGCTAAAGTCATAAGTTCGGTAAATGTAGTGCATGTTTTTTTTCACGCGATGTGGTAGCGATCGCACATTGATGGCGAGATCTGGCGTCGAACTACACGTCGGCCTGCGGGTCTTTCCTCACCACCGGGGCACCGTCCAAGCTGGGACAAGCTCTAAGTTCACAACTGGTCTCCCGAGTGCGTGGCCGTGTTGTGCATGTGTGTGTTTAAGTAAAGGTTGAGAATAGGACAAGGAAGAGGAAGGAAAGATCGTGCGCTGTCCGTGGCCTTTTTGTTAGGGATTGCTCCTGCATTCATCTGGTATTTATCGAAGATACCACGGAGAACTACCGATTAAAGCAGCCGTCCGCCAGAATTCTCCTCCAGACAGCGACTAAGGAAGACCTAGCTATCTCGGTAGAGTCCAAAATCCTGGCGCCCAGGCTGGACTTCCACATTAGTCAACTAAGCATGTACTTAGAGACACTAGAATTTCCTTCAAATGTTTAATTGAGCAGATATGTCCAAAGCTTTTTAGAATATTTTACCAACGGGATAACGCAAAAAAATAAATTACTATTAATTAATTTCAAAAAATAAAACTAATTAATCTGTATTTTAAATATGTTTCCAAATAATAGCAATCGCTATTTGGTAATGTAATCGCATCAAAATCGACTTATTTGATAAAAAGGACTCCCCGTACGAGTAGTGCTTAGCGTCCTCAACGATATTTGACCACCCAGACTGGCGGAGACGGGACTCGAATACTAGGATCTGCCGGTCAGAGGACCTATAGTGACATCAGTAGGTGCCCTGAGCCACCTAAGCATGTGTAAAATGAAGATCGTCAGCATATTATTGGATTTCAATTCCATTTAAGCAGTTTGAATGTTCAGTTATGCGTGACGCACACTACGTGGAAATTAGATACGCAAAATATAGGGAACATGGAACGATTGTGACAAAAAAGTTCTTATTGTTCAAAAGTTCATTTTGAATGATTAACAACCTGTTGAAATAAAAATTTCATGTGTCTAATATCAGAGAAAAATAATGTAATTGAAAAAAAAATGTTGAAAATTCAAGAAAGATATAAAAATAATCCTGTTTTGCAATTTGAACCTATTTAGCAGGCTCTGGCCTGGTCTATTAAACATAAATTACTGATAATACGCCTCTTATTATCTACAACAGGCATGTCAAATACGTTCGGACGAGCTATTTTCCTTATGGGCATTGATTGAATTTCAACGAACTTCAGACTTGCACCATTCTCTTAAGTGTACTTTACGTAATCCGAGGGAAATATTTACTAAAAAAATGTAATTCATTTTAAAGAGAATTTTGAGGATATTTTTGAGGCACAATTACCTCAAAAATCAAAATATCCGTTTGAAACTCCCAAAGCCTCGAATATATTCAGATCTATCGGGTGATATCAATTTTAGATCAAATCAGCTGGACAGTTAAGACGCTGCGGTTGACCTCATACGGACAGACATACGTTTTGCCGTCAATCGATTTTTGAGTATCAAGGACCCACAAAACGTGGATTCTTGCGACACCACGTGTTCGAGGAAGTAATTAACCATATGAAACCACCAAATTTATCCACATTTTTGCTTCAAAGTCCTGCCAATAAGAGTTTTTCTGCCTAAAATTTGCTTTGCTTTTCTGTTACACGTTTACATAACTTTCTCTTGTTACTAAGTAACCTTCGTAGGAGAAAAAACGTAAAAAATTTGAGCCTTTTTTAGATCTTGATGTATAGGAAAGTATTTTCTTGACTCAAAATTAGGAATGGTTTTTGGAATGGTAAACGAATCTATGCAGGACACCAGTTAAAACTTGATTAAAATATTTCATTAAATTAATCTCTGAAATCCAAGACATCAAATTATGTAAAAGCTTTAATAAAAAACAAAATCTTTTCCTGAATTGCGTTCTTGTTCGATCCAACAGTAATACAGGTGGGTCTATCTACATTCTGCCATCATAATCACTGTCTTCGTCACGTCGTCACACAACATCCCCACCACATTTTTAGACTTTCTAGGCTGGAGACTGCGTTTTCATTTTTTTTTCTCCCACTTTGTCTTCTGCCACCGTACCAAGCCGGACGACTTTCAAAATCGACGGCAGGTGGTGGGAAGGGAGCGCCAGCCTCCGGGAGGGTGGCCAATGAGACCTCCGAGGTCCAGTGGTGGGGCGGTGGCCATCTTGCGCAGGTGCTGAGCGAATGGCGACGCTTTTGGAACATAAACTGCTCCTCGGCCACCGGCCCGGCGAGATGCGAACGCAGTGCCGTTCAGCGTGGATGGACTCGCGACAACTCCTTCTCGTAGCAGGTGCGCTCTATTTTCAGTGTTCTTGAGTTCAATGGTCGTAGTGGTTCGTGAAACGGAGATGTGATGTAGAACTCTGAAGTAATTGTCGACTGCTTTTTTTTTTTTTTTTTTTTTTTTTTTTTTTTTTTTTTTTTTTTTTTTTTTTTTTTTTTTTTTTTTGGTATATTTTTATGTGAGCTGTGATAGTGAAATCAGGTGCGAGACATTTGTTGTGTGATCAATAATGGTCTTCGTTATAAGACGCGAAAAATAATTTTGGAATCTTATGGAAACGGTGAATGTGTGTTATTTTTTAAATATGTTGTCGTAGTTTGTAACGAACTGAACAAAGTAATAGCTCGATTTCATTCATCAAACAGCGCGCAAATGATTGACTTTTTTTAAAACTTTAAATTGGACTAAGTAATTCAATTTGCGAATGATTGTGAAGTATCTCGTATACCTGATTACTTTTGATGTTTATTCAACGTGAACTAAGAAAGGGGATCGAGGCACGGGTCGAAGAAATAATTCTAGTAAGCATTTGAAGTAAATATTCTGAAAAGATTTGTTAACGATATTCGTTTCACTTGACACAACTGCAACTTCTTTCTTAGGAACACAGGATCACGGATTATGAAGAAACTGATTTTATATTTCATTTTTGAACATAATATATTCCAATTACCATTTTGGCGAATTGATTTGAAATTTCTAGGGTACTAACATTACAGGGAATTTTCAGTCTATCATTAAAGATTTTTTCTTTTACAGATACTAATATTCTTATCAAAATGTTGTAGACACCTAACTAATTGTATTCGTGTTTTGCAGGACAGATGAATCTTTGCGAGCCTTGTGCCGAGATTACTGAAATACTGGGTGCAAATTCAAAAAAGCACAGTTATCTTGCACAGGCTGGCATGGCATACCAATCACAACAACAGCAGCAGTAGCAACAGAAACAACAAGTAGTAAGTGAATATCCATTTAAGGTTTACATTTGCCTTTTCTTATTTCTCATTTCAGGAAGGTTTGTGAGTTCAAGTTGTTTTCGTATGCAATGTGACGTGTGCGGTATAGATTCAGTGACACGTGCGATCATTTTTGTTTCCTTCAGTTCGTGATGTACATCATAACTCGTTGTAGATGGATTTAGTGATACTTTAACATTGGCAGAAAAAAGTGTGTGTTTTGTAGGTTCTGTTCATCCGCTTCGTGATATTTGCATCAAGGCGTTCTGGCCAGATAAATATAGCAGTAAGTTTACAAAAAAACGTGCGTGGGTGTTATAAGTTTCGCCCAGTTTTGGAGTTTGCATACCAACAAGAGAGGTGCATGGGTAGGTTTAGGGGAACTACGTCATTAGTCTCTACGCATCGTATATTAGGTTTCGTGACGTGCATGTAAAAATGAAAGTTTGCTTATCTTTTAGTGTATTTATATATAAGTGAAGGTCATGCGTCGAGTTCTGCATATTTCGTTTTTTGCTTTTCCGACTTGCTCGTAACAATGCATTTTGGCTAGATTTAGAGATACTACTGCATCTGCAGAAACCAATTAGTGCTTCTCTAAATTTAGCAACGTAGATTAAACCATTCCCTATTGATATGGGTTTGTTTCATGGTGTACGTGGCGAATTAAGCGGTACTTTAAAAGTGAGGAAACAATGTTGACTCGATGCAACTAGTTTTTTTCTGTTTCTTGAATCTTTTAAAATTATTAGTTTTTTCTTAGAAACAAATCAAGTGTGAATCTCGTATAAGCGTATAAAGGAACTCAACTTGAGCTGCAAGCAATATTTTTTCACGCGTCCATAATTAATGTTGTACTGTCTCCAGTGACTAAATAATAAAAGGTGTCGCTGAAATTAGTCGTGGAAGGCGTTGATACTAGCAGTAGTGTTGATGTGCGACTAAAGATAATTCGAATATCAATGACGTACAGCAGCAGTTTTGACTTATTTCAAAAAATGACATTTCATTTAATTTTTTTTTACTTCAGCATGTACGATTCTCAATTTTAATTTCTTGTGAACTTTTTATTACGTTCATACCCAATTTTATTTACTCTTTGTACGAAACAAAATTCGACGAATATTTTTTTTAAATTTCCACGCTTTAGGTAAGAAGGATAAATATTGTTACATCGTTTTCAAAATTTACATCCCTTCGTTTCTTTAACATTTTAAAATTAGTTAGCGGGAAAGGAACAACAACCGTAGCATAAGAGTACTTTCGACCGTCGTTGCGTTGCACATTTTGCTCCTTAGATCTGTTTGCTCATAACGGTCTGTTCTTACGTTTAATGATAGTGTTGAGTTAACATAAAACGTGTGTGTTCATAATGACCTACTTACATCTTCGCAAGCGTTTCGATCCTTCGGAGTATACGAATCACTTAGGACTTTAATAATATAATTCAATGTGTTTGTTAAACGGACTATTTCGTTTTTATGGGAGTATTTTATTTTCATTCGATACTCATTACTCTACAGATACTGTAATGATGCTGGGGGAATACCTACAATTACAATTTAGTACGACTGAGGTCGCGCTTAATATAGTTCCTGCGAAAATGATAGATACTTTTTTTTTGTTTTCGATGACAAATAATATGAAACACGAGACGACCTTTCATTGGTCATTAATAGATCATGGACAGTATAGGGCTCGTATTATTGTAAACATGTGGGGACCGTGCGAATATTCCGTCCTTTGGAAATCATTGTTACTTTCTCGCTAAGAGGCCCCTTGAATTTGAAACCCATATTTTATTTTGGGGAGTACTTTACATGAAGCCTGGCTCGTTTTTTTGTTGTTCGATAGTGTGAAGGAATTTCAAGAGAAAGATGCAAGTCTCGTGTACGTTGAAACCGTTGATGTTTCGAAAACTGCCATTTTTTTTCGGGTTCTTCCTTTAACTAAAATATTAAAGAAGTTTCCTCTTATTTAAATATTTTCTTTAAAGATATTTACAAAAAGTTCAAACTATTTTTTGAAAAATATTGAGTGCTTTTCACATAATTTTGCGTGAAAATACGGGTGAGAAAGCACGTGCTGTTTTAGCACCACTAGTTTTAATAGTAAAAATAGATTCTTCCCGAATCGCCAGGCCGTGACCTGAGCGTCACAGCATGTTCGTCCCGGCACTGCACGTGGTTAAACGTTGTAACGTTTTAAATATTTTTTTAACAGAAAGGACCTGGTGTGTGAGATTGATTGATAGTGATTCTGGGCGCGTCAACTACTAGGGTGTTTAGTCCCCTAAATGTAGTGCATATTCGCTCGGGAGGTGGTCTTCCCATGCCGGATGGCGAGATCCGGGGCAAACCCACCGTCGACTTGCAGCGCGTTTCCCAACCAGGTATCTCCCACCAGCGGGGAGATATAAGCTCTCGACCAGTCTCCCGGCGTGTGTGCTTGTGTTGTGCACGTTAGTGTGTGTGTGTGTGTAAGGGGAGAAGAAAGGACACGAATGAGTTAGGAAAGATTGCGCGCGTGCGCGCGGTCCGTGGCCCGTTTGTTAGGGAACTGCTCCGGCATTCGCCTGGTGTTGATCGGAGAAACTCCGGAAAACTACCAATCAGAGCAGCCAGCCGCTTGAATTCTTCTCCAGACAGCGACCAAATTCGACCTAGCTAACAAGCTAGTGACGAAAATATTGCCACCTTTGGGAATCAAACCTTGGGCCTACCGGTCGCAGGGACTGCAGTGACATCCAGCCATTTCTCACGGTTTTAAATCTGTATGATTAAACTTCAGAGAAATTCGCGCAGTCAATTTAATTTTTCATCGATTTCAAGAGTCTTCTAGTTTGTGACCACCCACGTGCTAGGAAGTGGGAGTTCTGAGGAGGGTACACCCTCCCGCAGGCAATAAAAGAACAAGAAGTGGTCATGTTTCAAATTACGGAATCAGAAACCTAACTCCAGTAGAACATTAAAACCTGGTTTTTAGGGCTTAGGACACGTCGTTTTGAGTAAAGCCGTGTGCAAGGAGGGAGTTGCGGCGGCCGCGGGTTATATTTTCGTCTGCTGTTTCTCGTATCATTATCTCAATATCATTATTTTATCAAGGAACTACTAATATGTGTCTTCTTAAATTATTTCTATGAAGGCCGGGGGGAGTGGTTTCCTATTCAACAATAGAACGATTACGATGTTTTTACAATAGTTTCTTATAAATAGTACAAAATCATTTTACCTTAGTGCATTTTTTTCATTTTATCGCTGTATTTAATTTTTGTTAAAAGCAAGGTTCAGAATATTGAGAAACACAATTTAAATGGAATAACGTGCGTACTTGCGTCTGAGATCGTATCTCAAGCTTAGTAATCGGGAGGTCCTATGTTCTAATTGCAGATTTTAGAAACCAGTTAATAAGCTGAATCCAGTCGTTTTCTGCTGAGAATTTCAGATGTTGGTGGCTCTGAACGCTCGCTACGTTCAGTTCCACGAGGTTGGCGGTGCAGTGCCCTGGGCGCGCTCGGTCCCGGTGTCCCCATTCTGCCCTCAGTCCCATCCTTAGCAGCTAGCAATAGCAGATTGCTACCCCATCCCTGTATTTTGTCTCCTATTTATTAAATTTCAAGTTACTCTTTATTCTCTCCACGCTCTTAATGTTTCTTTGATTTTATATATAATTATCTCGTATTATTCTTCGCGCTATCAGTCAACATCCTTTTAAATTTCTTCTGTTTCTGTAATTTGTAACTAACTAAATTATCTATCAATTCTATGGTTAAAACATCATCTTCACGTTGCTTTCTAATTAATTACCATTTAGCTGCATCCTGAAAATCCATGTCCATCTCTCTTTACCTATTCTTGTCTCCTCAACTTCCCCACTTAATCCCCTGTCTCCTCTTCTGTTACTTCCTTCATTCTTTTCATTTTTATCGGTGGACGATATAGAGACTACTTTGTTCATAACCTTAAGTTTGTTTTCTTACCCCTCTTCTCCATTTATTATACAATCTACGACTCATTCTTGATTTCTTCCTCAAGTATTTGTTCATTCACTTGAGAACAAATTCCTGTACCACAAACAATAACATTCATAATTCTCTATCCTTTGCCTGTCCTCAATCTTTTGGCAGTGTCTTTTCTAAAATACACGTCTCCTATTCTTACATTGAAGTCTCCACTCACATAAACGTCTGGCATTAAACGTTTTTATATTTAAGCGTTTTTTCTACTTCCTCCAGATCTTGTGCATGTACACCGCCATGCACTTCATCAACATTTCTTATCCATTCCGTATTAGTTTTTCTGGAACACTTTCAAAGACTGATCTCACCCTTGTTATTTTTCCTTATTAGTTCCTTTCTTTTTTTCTCTTTTAACGAATTTATTTTCCATTTGCATTCACAGATAACTATACATTTCTTTTCCTTATATTTATTCTCTTCCATCTGTGTACACTAAATTTGTTCTCTCACACTTCGACAATCCTTATTCCAAAAACTCGTACTATTTTCTAATTTTTTCGTGCTTTACATTTTTTACCATTCTTGAACTCCTCTCCCTAACATTCTACGAATATGCCTAGTCCGTACTTCTTTTGTAACTGTCATAACTTTCAGTTCTCCTCTAAAATATCCCATACCTGTTTCCCATTTTCAATCTGATTAACTCTCTATTGAACGTACCCAATTGTGCAACACATTCGATAATCTTGCCGACGATTCCGCCGCCCACTGCCAATGAACACCATTAGCAGCATCGGCAGTGAGTCACAACATTACGTTAGAGAATATATGTCATTGTGGGGAAGCGGTTTATATTATCATGACGTGCAGAAACCTGGTTGTGATGCTGGCATCTGTCCTTATTGGTTGTTCCTTCAGTTTCCTTATCATTGCAAGGGGAATATCGGGGGAGCGCCCTTCACGGGGCATATACTACGCACGATTTTACCTTCCTCGTCCACCATACGGTCTGGGGTGCCGTGGACGCAGGAGTATGTTTCCCATTTTTTCTACTTGTAACTGGTATGTGATATCGAGAAGGAGGATTTTGCTATTTAGGAGATGTGCGTAGATGGCAATACGTTCCGCTTCTCGTACCTTTGTGACTATTTCAATATTCATATTTATGGTCATTAAGACGACGAGGAACAAGGAGACGACAACGAGGAAGAAGAGGAAGACAAAGAAAAAGAAGATATTTTTGTTGGAGTGGTGAAAATAGTTCGACAATAGTCTGCGACAATATTGTTGTGTTAGCTTACTATTTTGAGAATAGGGGATCAAATTCCGATTACTAAAATTGAAATACGGTTAGGACAAAATGGAATCGACATCCATCTTATAGTTATTCCGCTTCTTATTTCGAATTAGAGAAAATTAGTTATGTAAAGTTTTTGTAAGGGAAAATGTTCAGGATATCTTTCAATTAAGTCATCAAAAAAGTGTAGTCTTCTATCACTATTTGGTGAAGTATGTTACAATATGTTTTCCATCGAATATCTTAGTTTCCGTTATTTTTGTCGGTATAGTTAAGGGACGACTCTTCGTATGAATTCAATATATAATTTCGAAAGACTTAATTCAGTGACAAAAATCAGTTGAAGATTAGAATAGTAGAGAAGGTATTTTTTAAAAGAATAGGATTTAGATTGGTTGTTAAAACACAAAGGTTTCAAATGTCGAAAAAATAATTGCTTAATACAATGATTGATCGGGATTGTTCACATTGTATTTCGTTGCAAAGCCCTGTCCACAGAGAGCCATCTTCAACGCCGGGAAAAGAAATACACAAATGATCTTAAAGATGGCTGTCGCATACTTCCATCGTTTTCGGTATTGCATTGGGGGACGATTACGCGGGGAAATAAATACCAAGTTGGGCACCATTAGTCAGCTTTCTCGCTTTCCATGACGTGACCCCAGGTTCGAATCCCGGTCGGGGCAGTTTATATTGTGCGTTTTCCTTGCAATGTACCAGTATCTGTTGTATATCCTAGTATAATAATGAATCTCTAAAATTATAATAAAATATTCAAATATATCTGATTGTGTAGAATACTGCCTAAGAATTATATTTCGTGCACCACCGTCTCTATCTGCCCCCTTCAATCTCTCACGTGTATCTCACATAATCTCCACTTCCTCCTTACCTGTTCCCTCGTCAACTCTACATCTGTTCTTGAAGTCTCACACCTGCTCCCTTAAGCCTTTGTCTCTACAGAAATCACCTGTAACTAGAAATTCGCGGTCGCTTGCAGACAAGATCTGAATTTTGAGAGCCTAGGTTGCATTGCTTCCCACATTTACGTGATCAGAACGTGGGTTGCATCAATCTGTTTTAAATGTCATTATCTGGAAATTTATTTTCACCTAAAATCTGTGGAATGCAGATGTAATGCCCTATTTAGCAGTAGCACATTTGCAGAGATGTTTGTCGACGGTTTCTTATAAGTTGCCAAAGAACATATCTTTCCCTTGCGTGTTATTTATGAGGTTTCAATGATCAATTATTTTGTTTTCGAGCGCACGAATTTTTGTTGTCTGTAAACTTGTAACTATACGAGTAGTGTATGTTATATCTTGGGAGGTGGCAGTGTTCCTTTTTACTAAATCTGGACATCCGGCGCCGACCTAAACGCCGTATTGCTAGGCTTCAACCTTCATCTATCTATTGTGTTTCGAATCGAACTCGCAATCGAACAGAAAGATGAAGTTGCAATTTTTGAATTTTCGGTAAATTTGATGGACATAGGCAATACTATTAAACAATTATTTTTCTTTTTGAGTAAAAAAGATTAAAAATTTGGAGCTGTTTTGAAGAGAATGGAAATTCTGCTAGTAGCTTCATATAATGCACCCCACAAAATAAAAAGATTTGCTGCAGATTTGAAGGGCCGTGAGTAAGTAAAGTAATATATTGCGTACAGGAACTAGAAAAATCCACTTTTTCAGGGTTAGGCACCCATACAACAGTTTTTCTGTCCAAATGCATTCTGCCCTTTTTCCTACACCGTCACACAACTTTCTCAATACATCGCAGTAAACAGGAAAGTAAAATGTACAACAAATAGGTAGCGACCATGCCGCCTCCATGGAATACAAAATGGCTCGGGCCTTCGCAAGTTATTGCACAGCCCCAAGGCCTATGACCGCAACGAGTGCGTGGGCGTGCCACGGGCAGTAGAAATATTAAATTTACAACAAAATAATATTTCTATTTAAAAATAGAATGTTGGTAGAAACGCGGATGTTCGATTGTGGCAGTCACAACGGGCATAGAACCTTTATGTCTCGATTTCAGTTACCACACTTCATCACATCATTGCTCATGCACTGCGTCACCTGCATACAAACAGGGACATGCAGAATCATCTTCCCTCCACGATAGAACCCAAACCCACGCAGAGAGTATCAATCTTCCGGCTAATGGGGTGCTGATCACCGTAAGTCGTCATGATGCAGAAATGCAGAGACAGTACAATTAAGGAAGTTCAGTGAATAAATTGTGTAACATTTGGCATAAGTGGTGAGTGACGAAATATAGAACGTAGTTTAATAAACAATATTTATTGTAACAGCAAGAAATGTTCACCTAAGCGCCGAACATGTATCGTGATAGCATGGAATCGCAGTAGTTAGCCCGGGAATTCGTACTTTCGATTTTGATTTTGGAACATAATATCTCGCGGTATGATTATGGTAAACGCAAACGGACTTTCAAGGTCTTTTCAAAAGAGCATGTGTGGCAAATCCAGTCCTGCAGTTCATTTTCCGTAGTTCAGTGATTATTACACATATTATTATCACGCGATTATAACGTTATTTAATTTTGTAGGGCAATTAGTAGAAATTGTTCAGTTATATCTTGTATGACGTAGAACTAAATGGGGTGTGAGGAAGGGTTAATGATGGTCCATTGATTATTTATTGTACAGAGGAAAGAAACACGTTGGCAGCAGCTCAGGTAACTATTTTTGTCTCGGGAGAAAATATTTTTGTTTATGAGGACAATTCAATGCGAGTCATTGGCGATAGATCCGTGATTATTGCACGTAAATACGTGAAGACAGAAATAACCACTCTCTCAAATAATGCGTGTACTATCCTAAAAAACAACAATAATTATTGTTTTTATTTTGATACGATTTAGTCGTCAGTAAATTTAAATAACAAAACACGTTCACAGAAATTATTAGCTCATAATTAATTATTCATAGTAAGTTTTTTAAAATTGGGAATTTTGAAAATCGTCGCTCCCAATTGTTGTTAATTTGGGTTGTTTATTTAAGGTCGCATTAAGTAATAGGCCATTAGCGACCACTATTGATTAACATTACTGGTATCTGTATATTACTGTATCTGTATACTGTAACGTGCAGGAATCCTGGTACGGAGATGACTGAAGAAAAATAACATATAGTTACTAACAAACACTGATTTAAAAGACGTACATCGCTGACTGGTTTTTCGTTTTTTCAGTTTTCATAATTCACAATATTTCTACGGTCTTGCTGGCTTACTACATTCTTTGCTTTTTTGATTCTAATACTTTCAATATACTGTAATTGTGGAGGTGGCGGTGGTTTTGTTAAAGATGGCTCAATTAATTTTCATCTAATTCTATCCACATATCTGTAATGTTAAAATGAATAAACAATAAACACTACTACATCTATACTTACACCACTCTGTAAATATTATCGGATGTACATTTCTTGATATCCGTAAGCTAGGAGACGGGGTAGCGCGATGGCGAGTTTCAATTTAATAATCCTATAGAAAGTTTGTTATCTCAAAATTGAATACTCGTTGAGTCTTTAATGAAAATATGTCCAATAAACTGAAAAGCTGTTAATTGGATAAAAGTTAAGAGGTTGGAATATAATGCTAAATGAAAATATGCCATTGCAAACATACCATAGAATAGATACTACGCCTCAGCGCCTCGGTCTGAAGGGTTAGATTCCTGTGCTGGGTATGATTGTTTGTCTTTCATGTAGTATGTGTGTTGTCGCGAAAGGCTTGTGAGTGTGCTGACTACAGACCGAGAAGCTCACGAGTGTATCTAGTGTAAAAAAGGGGTAATATGTGTCCCCATGAGGGACATAGGGGATACCCAGCACAGATGGTATAAATCGACATCCCCTGACGCCGGAAACAGCCGTAGAAACAATACTACCAGATGCAAAGATCTCCAGCCTTGTTTCTAACTGTAGTGAAGGCAGAAGGCGAACGCCTTTAAGTTATCCCCTTTTTTGAACAGGTGATCACACTGGTCATTTGTCATTCCGCCCCGATGTATGACTTGGGAGGACGATCAGGAGGATTTGGTATCAACCAAAGCATACGCACATGTGCTTGTTTCAAAAGAATTTTTGCAGTTCCTTCTCTCTTTCTTTCGTGCTCTTTTTTTGTCTCCATCCCTCTTTCATTCTCTCACCCTTTTCCTCCGTTTCTCAACGATTTCACTGATAGCGCTAGAACCAGGTCACACACTAATAGGGAAATAGTGTACGAGTATTTGCAGTACAAGACGCGGGTTTGAAGATCGGGGATAGTGTCACCATTTATCGTTTGTGGCATTCAAAGCATAAGGAAATAGTTCAGACCGAAGATATGCAAAACCGAATTCGAGTATTGCAAGAATTTTTTATTTCTATAAACTTGGTTCATATACAGCATTCATTGTTACGACGCTGCGTACTGTAGTTATAGCACAGAGCAAAAATTAATTTTGGTAGATTTAATATATTAAATTAGTAGTACACATAAACACTTGATGCTGCTAAAGAACTCTAGGGTGCGGCAAAGATATTTGCTTCACTCCCCAGTTACACGGAAAAGATATGCGACACTACGCCCAGCCCAGTTGGTAGTCTTCGCACCGGCGTCTGCTGTAAGGATAGCAGCCCCTTTAAGTTTCGCGTCCGGAAGTAACATTGAAACTCAATTTTGTAGAAAACATTTTTTTTCGGAAAAGCTGGATCTTCCATTCTTTCTCCGAGTTTTCGATTAAAGTTTCGAGAGAGGAAAATACCGTTTGCCTCACACTAAAGTACATTAAAGTTATCAAGTGTTTTATGTGTACGAGTATCATATATAAATAAACTTAAACCCAAATTTGTTATAATCACGGTATGCAGCTGCCTGACAGTATGTGCTGAATATGAACCAAGTCTAATGGAAATTGACAGAGTCGTGAAATGCACGAATTATTTTGTTGTTTATCTTTAATATGAACTGCCTTGTGCTGTAGATATCCAAATACGATAAATGAGAGTGCCTTGAATTTATCTAATCATAAATTATGACAAGCAAAAAGTATTTTGGAGCCAAAAGGTTCGATCATTTAATATACAATCAATTCCATCCGACTGAAACATTTTGGAATGATATTACCGCTTCAAGAAGCCCTTACATAACGATGATATTGGAGCAACGAACAATAGTTCGGAACCTAGCAAAGCGGTAGTGTAACCGCGAGGATAAGTGTTTATATTGCGTCAACGCTACTCGTTGTGGAGCCTTGGCGTACGTGAGAAAATGGTGTTTGACGAAGAGATAAGAACTGTAACTCAAACAAGAATGCCGTTCAGTTGCAAAACCCAAAACTACACACGATTCTGCAAGTTTCCTCATTAGATAGAACTTATTGGGTTCTTTGTTCATGTCTTTCTTTAAGAAAATGAACAACGATATTTGTTCTGTATAGCTTCTCACGTATTCATTACATTTATATTCTTTAAATGGTCGATATCTACGAATTTTAGTCATTATGCACTATAAATTGACGTTATACGTTATACATAACTTTATACATAAATTTTCAGGAACCCCGTCTTCGTTAGTTAATGAGGTAAAATGTTATGAGGCTGGTAATAAACGTACACATTTTCTTGTGAAAATCTTATTTCTACCTTAACGCAGACGTTGCGTGAGCGTTGTAGTTCTACGCCGACCATCGCGTTCTTTTCCACACCTATTGTGATGATTCTTCTAAGTATTGTTTCACGCAAGTCTTCTTTCTAATACTTCACTACAAGTATTGTCGATTTTGTAGAGCCTTCAAAGCTTGTTTTCTGTGATTAACTTCACGGATTATTTCACGCCCGACAGATGAGCGCTCTGCACACGTTTGATTTTATTTTTGATTTCTCGCTACCGTTTATGCAGTAGAGAGAAAGTTATATAATGCTGCGCGAAAAAACCGGCAAATTTTCGTTAAAAAACTTATTACAGGGCCCTGGAAACGACGAAGTTGATAAATCCATTTGCTAAATTATTTTTAAAAAATTCTAACACGCGGTGTAAGACAGCAGTTTTTGTGGGTCCTTGATACCGGAAAATGTAATGACGTCAAAACGTCTGTCTGTACGTCCGTCAGTGAACAACGCTAGCGGCTAAACATTTCCGCCTATATTATCCAAAATGACATTCCCCGATCGATTCTGCCGATGTTGCGGCCCTTCAATTGTAATTTATTTTAATTGTGGGGGTTCTTTACATGGAGCTCCTAGGATATTTTCAAAATTTTTAAAAATATGGTTCCAGTGTTTTCGATTATATATTGTAGGATAGTGTGAAGGACGTTTAAGAGAGTGGTGGTCTAATATTCTTTGAAAGACAGGACCTTTCGAAACATTGCAAAAGTTCAATATTTTTTCGGCATTTTTCTAGAACTAAAATATTAAAGATAGAGATAAATCCCTTAATAAAAATCTGTTCCCTAAAGAGAAATTTTGAAATTAGGTCATATACAATTTTTCGGAAATTTGAGTACTATTCGCGTAATTTTTCTTGCAAATACGGGCGAGAAAGTACGTGCTATAAAAGCACCAGTAGTTATTAGAATAAGAAGTAATAATAATAGATTCTTGAAAAATCCTTCTTACTTCATAGGAACGTTTTAGGAATACGACATTGAAGATCGCAAGCATCTGGACGTTCAGCTACCAGCGAGCCGTTGTTTCTGTTGCTACTACGTGAAAATAAGTGCAACGCTCAGATTCCACCCTCTTTATTACTAACTGACTTGTGTTCTGCAACACCAGAAACGGTGCTGAAAAAATACACACAAAATGGTTTCCAAAACTTAGCATCACATTGCTCACTATCAACAAAGATAATTCTCTCGTATCAATTGGATATTTTAACGGAAGTCTTCACTAACTAACGGAAGCTGCGTAGCTTTCATTTAATTTCTGTGCCCATCGAAAACTAGTAATAATCATTTTCGTAATACAAGATCCATTGATGTGATGATTATTCAGGCATGTGGCGTTGTTGAATGAAAACCGTCAGTACTCCACAACATCACTACGAAGTTCTGAGACTGAACTATCGGAAAAACACAAATCTATCGGGTTTTTAGGTTTTCTTGCAAGTACTGAGTAAAGAACTGTTCAATATTAGTTTGATAAAATAACATTTTTTCGAAGCTTTTCCAGAAACAACTATTCATTCATTGGATTTGAATATATCTTCCCTGCAACCTAACTTTTTTCATCTTTTTGGATCGGTTTATAGAATCGGTAGAACCTGCAAAGATGCTGGATGTTCAAATAATTGGAGTGGGAAGTCGTTGCCCTACATCGACGATCCTTTTAGCGACGAACAAGGAAAAGAGTGAGGAGCCTAGAAAGGCGGTGGCGCATCTTGATGATAAAGCACGCGCAGTTTACATTGCGTCAGCGGTACTCGCGGTGCGATTTAGGCGAACGTGCTGGAAACCTGTTCGGTTAAGACACAAAAAATAATAACTCACACAAGATTATAGTCCAGATGTGAAACACAAAGCCCTACGTGATTCTATACATTTCCTCATAAGATATTGTTTAATGGGTTCGTTTTACATGCTCTTTGTTTTAGACGCGTTTAGAGTATATTTCGACACTTTACCTGGTTTGCTTTCAGCAAAACAACTTGTAAAAAAATATTCTTTATTAACTTCTACAATACATGTAGAGCCTACAGATCTCGTTTTAAAAGACTAGTCTCTCTAACTCCTTTAAGACCCCTTTTAAATAATATAATTACATACAAACCTCAACACGTATTACAAAAATTGAATGTTATACATTTTATAGCTTCCTTGTGTTTAGACGCTACCTAACGATAGAGCAAAGAGACAAGCTAATAAACGTGAATTTAGGGGTAAAATTTTAACAGTCGTTTTCTAACGGTGTCCAAAAAGTATTGTAATTGTTCTCGTGCCTTATGTTCCAAATCCACAACACACAATTCACTGTGCTTTTCTTCTCGAGCCAGACGACAAACCAGGCGATTTACCAGTAATTGTCGTCGCTTTCGTCAGTTATCGTTTACGCTGAGGATGCTACTCCTAAAGTATCTTGGTCATAGTGTAGAATTTAATGTCTTCTAGTGCGGAAACTACGGCAGCCATTAGTCCCGTTTGTATCGATAACTGACGGAATTCCTCACACTGAATATTATAATTTTTCTTATTTTTTAAAACACTTTTTCTTAATTATAAGCAACAAAGAGAGTATACGACACCAGATTCTATTCTGTCTCCTCATTTCTATCTATCTTCACATTTCTATTGCACCATACCTCTTCCCAAACAGTATATTTGACATGTTTGGAGGGAGCCCTGGTGCAGAAGATCTGTTGATATAGCATCATTTCTACTGACTGATTTATTTGGTGTTCCGAGCGTGTCAACTATGATTATATCGTATTGCGTAAGTGCGCAATATTTCTTGCTACCCCAGTTGCATTACATCGTCCAGTTGCTGGCTGAACAAAAGAACGTAACAATTTCCACTTCCCTTATACCCGTGTTTGACGTTCTGGATGAATCCATGAAGTGATGTCAAAATTTCGTGCTTCAAATGATATAAGTTCCTCTTACAAAACATCACAAGTAGAAATACAAAAAGGATATAAAGAGATATAGAAAGAACTGAAAAGCAATCCACTATGCATGCTACTAAGTTTGCAGGCAGTTTTAAATGTTCGTGTATACACAAAGTAACGTCAGATATTCACACCAATGATACGATATTTTCCTTATATATTATCCAATCACGGTCAGTAGTTCGTTCCCTCTTTTAGAAGTCTTGTGGCGCATACATCCATCACGATGGCTGCTTTTCTTTCCGTTGTGGAATATGGAACATCGTTATGTACGTTTCGCATCAACGAAAATATCATCTATCTCAAGTTTCCGCTAAAGAAGTTTTGATTCTGCCTTTCGGCACTATATTGCTTGCACCTGTCACTGGCTGTTCATCCAAGAGGAAATTCCGCCGAGCGTGTTCTCATTTGCCCTACCCCTAACGCTGGCCTACGCTAAAACGCCCTCTTCCGTTGCCAACAAAAGCGCTGTGCCACACTCGTCCGCAGACGGCAGGATGCAGCTTAGACTAAACAAAGGTGTTGCTGCCCATGCAAACAAATTTTGTTTGAGCGGAACAGAGTGACCATAAACCCCGGCTGCACCGGATGTACATGACGACGTTGGGTCTGCAATGCCCTTCTTACTGCCGTCAGCAGAACAACCGTCTCGTGGTTCTCCCCGTACGTGAGGCGACCGGCCGCGAAGGGACAACGTGCTTCCCACATCTGCGTGAGTGACGAGTAGACGGATTGTGTAACAAAACGCCAATTTAACGCTTATTTATTGATATATTTACGTCAAAAACAGTTAAAAACCGAGTATGACGTGATATGAGGACAAGTTAATTTGAAGTTACATTAAAGCAAAACAAACGATCTCAGCATTTGCTCGAGGATCAGGGAAACTGGACGAAAACCTGATTGAGATGGGGTCATTGACCCAAAAACTGAAGTACAATACTTGTTACAGGTTCTTTACAATTATACAATTCAAATGATATATAATACATTAAATGTCCATTTTAAAAATTAATATTACTTTCCTTTTGGATGCTCGGTATAGTCTCTAATTGTATAGAAACAGTTGTACACGAGAAAAGATTTTACTTGGGACTTAAATTTTTGTATTTAATTTAATCATTTGATGTCATCTGGCAAGGTGTTGTAAAATCATGTGCATGTTTTATATGTGAATTGTTTTGTAGTGAGCTGTCGATACTGTTTCCTGATCAAGGTTATTACTACGCTTTTCATGTGCTTACTGGTATTAATTATGAACACGTTTCATAATTTTATAATTTCAAGAAACGAAAATGGTAGTAACTCAAATGATAATTTTACCACAAGAACCGAAAAATGTTGAGTTTCTTGTAAGAGCGTAAAAATGCTGTTTCTCTGAAACTAAAACTAATTTAACGAATCTTCATTGCTGCCCACGATGTGAAATTTGTAAGAAGCTGCACTCGCAGAGTCCTATGCTACTTACTTTCCCGAAAGCGGGCTGCTTGCAAGTAGACAGGATGTTAATAATTGTAAAAACATGAGGGATTGCAAGGCAGAACGACATTGAAAATATAATGGATTGCTATTTAACAGTGATGTAAATAGTAAAAGTAAGCCATACAAAGACTCTACCAGCGTGGACCCGGGTGGTGTAATTGTTTCTTGATATTCGTGCAATTTATAAAAAAATCTGAGAAACGCCTACAAATATTTTATTACAATTTTTCCCCTCAAACACAAAAGACGCTTAAAATGATACCGGTTTTATTGTTTATCTCTGTAAGTTGCAATAAACGCGAAAGCTACAGATAGTGCGAGAAGGTCTCTGTGGGCTTAGCAGAACTCATTAACAGCAATATCAACTGCATTTTTGCTTGCACACTGTTGGCGTTATGCGTGTATAAATATATCGCATGTGCCAATCGTGTGCTCGCAGAGGTGCAGAAAGCAGCGAAGCCGAGAAGTGGAAATGCAATTAATAAATATGTCATATCAATCCATTATACATCATTATTGAATTACATGATGTGCAATAATATCCTAATTTTTTGTGTTATAAAATTCGAAGACAACACTTGTTTAAAGAGAATTGCTCTTTATCGCATTACTTGACTGTGGCGCACGAGCGCATGTGTAGTCGACATAATTGACCGTCAAGCAGGGCCAAAAGAGAATATAAATTGGTTGAGAGACATTAGTATAATCTTAATGCGTTAAGTATTTGTTGGTACTGTTACTACAATACTAGCAGGAAAATAGTATGAATTATTCAAAGGAATTGTCACCCAGACCTAGAATAGGACTCAGCTCTCCTTATTTACGTCAAGTTGCTTTAAACACTTATCTACCGCGACGGGCAAGTTTTCGGAGGGTTAAATGCGATTGTGTGCTGCCCATTAATTCACGCAGATTTGTCAGCACCTTGCTGAAAACAAAATACGTAGAAAGTGTCCGTCAACTCTATATCATGAAATACGTTTTTTTATATGGAAAATTATGCAATTTATATTACAAGACAATAATTTGGTGTTAATTCAATATCAAATGTTCATTTTAAATAAAATTATCGAATTATTCCTGCAAATCCTAAGGAAGTTTGCACTCTTTACGGAAAGTGTAGATTGACAAGATAGCATCATAGATCTCTCACAAAACACGAAATCCAAGAACACGATCGCACTATCAGCAACAATCGTAATTAGAATATACAATTAAGCGTTATATATGTTGATAGGCGTTGATAGGTTAGTCAAAAAATTACATTTTTGTATTTTTTAACAACAAAGCTATAGAGCAATATGGTGTTAATGTCATCTTAAAGAGTATATTTAGCACTATCCCTACCAAAAGTTTAAAGAAAAAATATGGAAGTATTTTTGGGAAAAATCTTATTTTCGTATTTTTTTAAATTGCACATGTGCACGCCACATTGCTCGAAAACTACTAAAGATGATGTGTGTCGTGGTGTATAGGTAAAAAAATGCAGTATTTCAAATTAAAATACATTTAGAATTAAGGATTGGTTAACTTTGAAATTTCAAGTTTTAAAAATCAAATAAGATCGCTATTCATAGAAGATATCAACAGAGTAAATGTAACGTCATACATATTTGGCATGCACACATTGACTATATATTTGTATTATAGAATTGATTACTTCAATTTTATACCACGTGGTGTCAAAATCATCAATAAAATTAAAATTTCTCCGGTTGGCCTCGGAACCCCTCCTCCCATGGGTAATACACAGGATATTTTATACCTCGGGTAACCGTCACGAGAGTGGTGGTGCTTAGCGGGTTGCAGCACACAACGCCTGCTTTAAGCAGTTGCACCTCCACATATCGCTATCATTGTCTAAGTACACTGCCTCATTACCTACGCATTAGAGTCGGACCTCCTCATAACGAATCTGGCGGTTCCTTTGATAATATTCTATAAATAGAAACTTCTGCAAATATACCCGATCTCCTAAAGTTTCGAGACTTTATAATTTATTTTTTCCCGCGATTTTTCATTGTAGTCAAAACTGTGTAAGCTGGTATTCCATATTTCTGCACGACTAGTTTTTTTATCTTTTCTTTTTCTTCTTTTTGCACTCTTATGTCAAAATATTTGATCGTGTCAGCTTTTTTTGCAACATGAAGATATTTTCGTTTCGACATTTCGAACACGTCTTTTGCGCTTAACAACAAACTGAACCTGCGCTGATCTGACGAACTAAGGGCCATTTGACGAAGAGGCACGCATTTGTCCTTCAGGTTACTTTCGCGGACGCATTCCCACGATCGACAAGTTCCTTCGGAGAGGAAAAGGAGTGAGTTGCCTTTATGAGATAGCTGGGTACAGGACGCAGAAAACGTGTTGATGTTTTATAAACATTGCTTCAGTTATACAACCGGTCAGAATGATGTTATGTTTTTCACTGAAGTAATACTCTTTCAAATTAAACAGTTCTATTTTTTAGGAATGTATTTTATAATATGTACTGTACATTTTAATTTCACAGAAAAAAATAGTCAAATCAGAATATTATTTTGATATAAAGAAATAATTTTCGATAAATAACTTTTTAACAGAATTTTCAAAGAACAAAAAAATAATTCAAATTACAGAGAAATTCGATATATAGAAGTTCCATACATCGAAGACTCGGCCTGAAATACCGATATTACTTTTTCAAAGATATAGGTGCTAAACATAGTAGTTTCAAATTTTGTGATTACATAATCCTCGTACATAACGTTCTTGAAAATTTCGCCCCAAACTCAAAGAACTTATCAACAAATTCCGATATGGCGTGTTATTTCAATGTAGCTTGACTTTCCCGGGTGAAAGATGATTCATGTAACGCATGACGTAAAAAGTGCCAAAATTCCAGAAGTATTGCTTGTTTTCCTGTGTGTAAGTTTGCACATGCTGTGGTTGACACAGGTAAAGGCCTTTTTCATCCAATGTTTTCCAGATGTGTTTTCGTAGACACTGAAAGTGATGTCTGCAGATAGTTTGTGAGGGCTGTTCGCAGAACTAGGCTTCACTACTTAAAAACCGTTTTCCTCTGTCGCTACATATTGATAAAAAATGAAAATTGAACACAAGAGAAAACATTTTGATTCAGACTTCTGTGCCTGAGAAATCATTATCTGTATTTTTCTATATCACCAGAGGCCTTGTGCTGCAAAAGTAGCTCACAAACAACAAAATGTGATGATGGGAGACAAAGTGAATTTTATACACCACTCCTCCTATGTAACACCAATAATAATTAAAGCCAATCGACATTTAACGAGAAAAAGATGATTGAGAAACCCTTTCGGAACAGGGCACATGTTCATATGCGTTTTTGCTGGGGAGGACAACGCCGTGACCTACCAAATACTAAGGTTTGCTCCTGGCATACATAGATGCTGTCCTTCTTACAAAGTTGTGATATTGTTTTAGTATTTAGGGAAGTCAAAAATATTAATTAACACATTTGTAATGAACAACTATTAAATAAGCTTAAATATCACCAAACCTCTAAAATATCTATGGAATTGCTACTGAAAACTTCAATCTCGATCCCGTAGGAATTTTCGAATTCATAACTTACTCTTTAAGATTTCAGTTTGATTTTGTAGCAACAATAACATTTACGAGTTGAGTAAACAATGTGACATTACTAACTCAACAGCTAACTGAATATGTGTTGCGGGAATATAGATATGAATAGTTTGTTTATTTTGCATTGATTGGATGACACCGAAAAAAATGAGATGAGTATTATTATGTTTCATATACTGGTTCATAATATTTTCATGTTTAAAATATTTTGTGTGTTTAGAAGTAGAAAATTCAACGTGCTGTTGAATTTCAATTTTTCAAAAATATATGAGCACCGTGTAATGGGGCGATGGACCAACCAAGTGCAGATTCTTCAGATTTTCTGTGCTTGCCTTGAACCTGTCCCGGCTTCCATCATCAAAGAATAAACATTCGAAGAGAGTGTAACCTTGTGTGCTACACTCTTGCAGCAATGAATTTTTTCGTGTGTTTTCTTTCCCTTTCATTGTAAATTGTTTCATTGTGAAGGTAAGCATTTCCCTGCCTGAACGGAATTCCCAATCCATTCTTCCCTTCCATCCCAGTGAGAAATTAGTTAAGTAGTTATTCACAATTTAAAAACATTCTTTATATTTCAAGATTTAAAAAAATGTCATTTGAGGATCAAACGTGTTTAATTTCGCTCAAATCAAACTACAGAAATTATTTTCTTATTTCAGATCACCGATCCAAATGCGATCCTGTTAAACAAGACTTAAGGAAAGACAGAGTCAAGTTGACTTTCACCATGAACATTCTGAGTACATCTCATCCTTATAACGTATTTTGATCAATGAAATAAAGTATTATCTTCATGAAAACAATACAACACTCTTCATGACGTCTGTCAAACACTAATATGGAGGACCCGAAAAAGATAAGCGTTTTCAATATATTAAATGCTTTTGTTTAGGCAGAAAACAACATTGTCAAACATTGTTGTTATTTTGTATGCATTCAATCAAGTTGTGTTGAATGATATTCATAAAAACCTTTTTTCATATTGCTGTGTTCACACATCAGAGTATCACCGTTGGTAAACAGCTCACTGAACATTAGTGTAGAAGGTTTTTGTATTGTAAATAGTTAATGCTAATGTGTACTTTTTATACATTTTTTAAAAAATTTTCTGTATTTCATATGTCAACACGGAATAACAACATGAGTATTTACATTGTGGACCTGAGCAATACTCTCAGCTCTCCTGCCTGGCGATTAGGGAACCATTCCCTCTATCAAATTTCATACAAGCAATGGATATGGACTTAACTGACAACTGGAATCTCACGATGACTTGTTTGCGGGAGTGGAACGCTTGTGCTGCCTTTCTGACAATGAGAGAACCATTCCTGGTAAGTAACGTAGCATATTTTTTCAATCCTTTATATTTTCTTAATATTATGATTTGTAAAACATGTTTAGCCGATCCGATGGCCGAGATTGCTAAAGCAGTAGTGCCGTAGCGATCTCGTACCGAAAGATCGCGGGTTCGAGTCCCGCCTCGGGCATGGTTGTATTGTGTTCGTTCTTTCACCCCCTATCATCATCATCATTATCATCAAGGCAACGGGAAACCACCCTGAATAATTGATCCCAAGAAAACCCGTTATGGGTCACCTAACTTCCGTGTATGGAAGATAGGACCAAAGAAGGAGAAAACATGTTTGCCTGCCAGAATCCACTCCTTGTATCCTCTCTGCATCGGTTTCTTCGGCATATACTCTTTCCATAAAGATCTCCCTTTAAATTGAATCATTGATCAATTCAAAGAAACAAGTTCACTGGCCAAAATAAAACTATTAAAATGTTTGCACTAACTTTACAATGAATGGCCGAAGTTTATACAGTTTATCGTAGTTCTCATCATGAAGACCAGGCATAGTAATATGTCATTCAAATGCAAATTTGATAACAGACCCACTAATCTCTTCACAGGCAGAACTAATGGAGCTCTCGTGCCATTCTGGGAGCGAGTCCCAAGAGTCCTTGTAGTTTCGTAAATTTTTATACCAATAAGTAAATTAATCCCTAATAAAATATTTATTTCAAAATATTTATTTTGTAGTTTGTATGTTTTGCGCATTTTAAATACATTTGTTCGCATACAAATTAATTTGAAACACTATTGCATTAGTATCGCGCTACTCAGTAACAATATATTAAATAATTCACATGGTGTGGGATCACCTAAAGATAACACATAAGGAACAACGCCACTTCTTTCTTGAAAGTCGGTTGATTTTCCTACTTTTACGCAAGTAATTTTCACATTCATTGTTAAAGCCATAACTATTTCTATCACAAGAGTTTCTCGAAATTTTACTCTGTACACCATTTACCACAATACTTCTTTGATGTTTCATCATCAGAATCAAATTCATCGGTCAGACGTCTAGTAGACAACGGAATATAACCCGGACAATTTTCCGAAGAATCAGGCTTCCTTTCAGTACTCTAGTCGCTAGGAATACTTTTCAAGGCATAGGCGATTTCGTTTGCCTCTGAATGTCGACCCATCAGGCAAAATGACACATTTAAAAATAAGAAAAAATAATTTGCGGCATTTTAAACATATGGATGTTATCGGAATAAATACAGTGGCTTTGAAGGTAACACTGCCTAACACGTTGTGTAATTACCAAATACGCACGGTGGTGCATTTTATGAACTCGCAAAAATTGTTTTTTAACATTTATTGTAAAATATATTGCAAACTATTATAAATAGAAGATATTTAACAACAGATATGTAACTTAAAATCGTTTCCAACTTGCAAAAGGAATTGTTGTTTTAATTCATTGAGACGTTGCATCAACAAACAGCTGATAGAAAATTGGGCACTCATAGCACGCAAACAACGCTTCTCAAGACTTTTCCAGGCAACCATCATGCCTGCGACATCTACCAGTGCCCATCAGAACTACGTTCAATGATCCTTTAGATGTGGTTATGGATAGGATAGCCGTACGACAACGTATAGCAAAAACAGATAAAAGAACATATCTTGTACTACTGTGCGGAAAATGCATTACGCACAATGGTTAATATTTGGTACCACCAAACCGGAAAGAGATAGGAGTTGTCGATTTATTACACTGTGAAAATCCGTCGGCTGTTTTCGGAAGCCCACGGTTTGAGATTTTTAGCGAGGAACTATAGCCACTGGAAAATTATCATAAGCGAAAGATTCATATTAAAAGAAAGATTAATTATTGAACTATTTTTTTCTACTTGCAAGGGCAGAAAGAAATATTGCAATGTAGACGAAACCTTGTTAGATCCATGTGGAAGGTGACTTAACTGTCGTGGTGCGCAACGATGATATTTCCAAAAATAATTCCGTGTAAGATAATTTGTGTCATTTTTGCAAATGCACATTGTCGATCGATCATGAGCAAAATCGTTCAACGATTTTATGTTAGTGGTATCTTAAATATTCTGAGCAAAAACAGTTTGTTTGAATGAGTTTCTTTTACATCAGTTTCCGCTTTGGATACTACGAGCCTTGATGCACCCGTGATGCAGGAAAAAATGATGATTGTATTCTCAACAATCCAAAAGATGTTTTGATCTTCAATGTACAACGAGAGTGTACCTGTACGGAGAATTGCTGCGAAATTACGAGGACGGGGGGCGGTGTGCATTTATGGGAAGAAACTATTCCTTTTCTCAATCAACCAGAAAGAATAGAAACACTAACCGGTTATACGACTTACACATTTTTTTTAGAACGAAAGCTATTTCACAGCACAAACATTGCTGTATAATTATCTATCCTGCTATCCTTGTCAGCATGTTCAATCTTCTTGCTTAAGCAATAAATTGTTCTTTCCCTAGCCTGGTAAGTGAATTCCTAAATCCTCGAGAATATTTTTGTGACTCTTGCATTCACATCTCAAAGGCAATCGTATCCTGAACAGAAATTCGTTTTGATTTAAACTATGCGTTCGTTCAAAGCAAACGTTCCCACTGGCCAAAAAAAATCAGGGTTTATGTTAAAAACCATCCCATGTAGTATATCCAGATTTATGATAAAATACGAAAACATTGCAATTTTTACAGAGTAACAATTTTTAACTTAATTGCTTTCATTTGATGGCTTTGTTTAGTATCATGAAGCTTGTAATGCATAATATAGAATTTTTCAAATAAAAACTTATATTACGGCTCTCTGCAGTGTGCCATCACCCACTGTGCCAAAGCAACCCATTTGGCCCACTGCGTTGCGGATACCACGGAGATTTTAATCATGGAGGCATTCATTTACACGGAGACCAGAGCGTGCATTTTTTCACACCCACATTTCCTGGGGAACAACCAATCCGGCGCTTCAATGCTACCTCGTACGTCCGCGCATCGATCTGCGCATCCCTAGGAATCAACCAATTACGTCTTACATCCCCTCTCCGCCCGAAGCACTGACCAGGGGGCTAGCGGCTGCGCTGGAAACTTTTCAAGGACAATCGCGGTGTCCTAGTTGTTCGCGTCAAACGTGTTATCTTGTGCAGTAAAACATTTTTTAATTAGTGCCTAGAAACTGATTAATTTGCTATATAAGTGATTGTGTGGACAGTTAATTATGCTGTAAAACATTTTGAAGCTCATAAAATGTGTGCACATCCGAAAACTCTATACGTGAAACGTAATATTCTTCCTTGAAAAAGTTCTGTTATGTGTTACTTTCGTAAACGTGTCAATGCTTGACTTTTTTGCATCCACTTTCCTGATTCTTAGAGCTCTAAAACTAATTTAATATTAATCGAAAATTTTGTGTTAATATTTATATTGCATATTATATCGAAACTTTTGAAAGACGAATATATCTGGAAATAGTTGTGAACAGTGTTTTATGCTGCTGTGATGAAACTTTGCTGAGGTGATGCTTTTGTGTGGACATTTAAATATTCGGCAAATAGCGCTGATTTTTTTAAGAATCTTAGAAGCCGGAAGTTTTCAAGTTAAAAGATTTTTATGATTTGCAGAAATTATTAAGACTGTCCTCTTTCTATACTCAAATGGCACTTGATTTTTCGAATGTGTGTGCATAAGATACCTTTTGACGACTCGTTTTTGTTAACTCAACTTTCGTTTAATATGACGTGTGGCACAGCGTTCTCAGAAGTGCTTTGCTGGTGAGGAATATGGTCCCGTAGAAGAGTAGCAGATGAATTGGGCAACATCGTCGCTTGGTAAATATATCATTTATTTGTCATAGAATTTCGTGGATAATTTGTTTATTTGTCGTAGATTATATTTATGTATTACTGTGTCTGTTTTTTAAGCAATCGAACAGACGCAATGTAAAGATTCATGGAAAAACCAGCCAAAGTCATCCCACCTGTTATGCGTGTTTAGATGTTTATATGAAAGGAAATGTATGCATTGTTTATATCATCAATCGATAACTGAAATTTCTACTAATGGTAACGTCATCATAACAAGCGGGGGGGGGGGATAACGCATCAGGTTGCACAGCGGCGAAAAAATGGAAATGGATAACATTTATAAAGTATCGCAATTTATCAGAATTCGCGAATTATCTTCTAGTTCAATAGTACCTCTGTTTTCACACAATGTCAATGTAGCTTAATATGAACGAAAAAGCTCTATGTTTTTAGATATAAATTTGTATTGTACGAAAACTTTACGATATTAAATGTAAATATTAAATGTCACAGCGACGAAATAAAACATTACAGATCTTCAACTGGCGGATCAATAAAAAATAATGAAGTATTTGAAAGATTGTTATTTCTATATAAAAATCGAAGTGTTTCATCTTCCGTGAATGGAGACAGCAAAGTACAATCACGATCTGTAATTAACGTGTACTGCGGGTTGCAGAGATCAACGCCTTAATCACAAAAGGTTCTTGGCGAGACCATTGATTAGTTGCTTTAGTCTTTCGAGCGCGTCAACTGCTTTGGTCATTAATCCCAAAGGGGTAGTGCATGCTTTATCACGGGAGTTCTTCCCCCGATGTATTATGAGATCCGGCGCAGATCTTACGAGATTTTCCCACCCACATATCTCCCACCAGCAGGGCACCGTTCTAACCACGAAAAGTTGTAAGCTCCGCACTTGTCTCCCGTTATTTCTTCCCATGTAGTGCTTGAATGTGTGTTAGTAAGGATTGAAGATAAGATAAGGGAAAGGACGAAATGATCACTCACTATCATACGCTATAATTTCCCGCAAGGAAACTTCTGAATTCGACCTAGTTTTGTATTGCGTGTCAAAAATTCTACCAACGTTGGGACTCGTTCCGAAGGCACTGCATTATCGAATGCAAATTACTTGCATAAAAACTGAACTCGCCCACAATCGCACAGTTCGTATACGACGCCATTAAGCCACCATATTGGCAACGTCGCCACTACCTCCAACTTTCCTTTTGCTACTCTAAAACACGCCACGCCGAAGCTCCGCGACCGCTCAGCTACTGCTCAGCTATCAGGGCAAATTCAGCTATCAGAAACCTACCCTGCTAACAATAATCAACGCCGTCTAACAATAATCAGCGCTTCTGTTCCACCGCGGAAAATCAACCGTCGCAACGAAAAGTATGACGCCATCACCACTAGCGTCTCGCCGCCACCTCGAATGCACGCTGCGCCCGGAAATGACCTACTGCTGCACCTAGCGCCCCGCCGAAGCCTCTAACGTCTCACCGCTGCTCTAATGGCACCCCCGCTTCCCCAACGCTACGCGAATCGCTCCAACGCTACGCGAATGGCCCCGCCACTGCTCCAAGAATCTCATCG